>WNWU01016757.1:0-27564 GCA_012654045.1 Ptyas mucosa | reverse complement strand
AGAATAGAATAGAATAGAAGACAAGACCTTGGAGATCTTCTAGTCCATCCTCCTGCTCAAGTAGGGGAACCTACAGTATACTGTCTCAGACAAGTGACTGTCCAGTCTCTTCTTTAAAACCTCCAGTGATGAAGCACCTACAACTTCTGAAGGCAAGCTTTTCCACTGGTTAATTGTCTTTAGTGTTAGGAAGTTTCTCCTTAATTCCAGGTTGCTTCTCTCTTTGATTAGTTTCCAACCATTATTTCTTGTCTTGTCCTCTGGTGCTTTGGAGAATAATTTGACCCCCCTCTTCTTTGTGGCAGCCCCTCAAATGTTGAAATACTGCTGTATTTATTTAATGATTAGATATATTTATTTCATTAGACTTAATTGCTTAGCTTTTTCCTTCCTTCCTTCCTTCCTTCCTTCCTTCCTTCCTTCCTTCCTTCCTTCCTTCCCATTTCTCTCTCTTGCCACAATCTAAGTGACTTAAAACAGTTTATAAAACATTTTTTCCTTCTATTTAATCACGTTCAATTCTCAAAGACTACTTGTAAAACTCTCTGTGATTTTCTTGGCAAGATATTTCAAAAGTAGCTAGTCATTGCCTTCTTCCTAAGTCTGAGAGGAATTGAGTAGCCCAAGGCAGGGGTGAAATGCTCCCAGTTTGGACCGGATCACCCAATCTGGTAGTGATGGTGGCAGGTGGTTCGGAGAACCAGTAGCAAAGATCCCTGCCTCCCCCCCCCCATGCCTAGCTGAGCCACGCAATCATCAGAGGCTTTTTATTATTATTTTTAAAGCATTTTTTTCTACAACCTCTTTGGCCAAAAAAATGGTTTTAAAAGTTAAAAAAAAAAGTTGGCCACACCCACCCAGTCACATTACCCCACCCACCAAGCCACGCCCACAGAACCAGTAGTAACAAATTTTACATTTCACCACTGGCCCAAGGTCACCCGGATGGCATTGTTCCCAGGACTAGAACTCCTACAACTCACCATCTCCCAGTTTCCAACCTGAAGTATTAAAATATACACAGTAAGCATAAAAATAAGATGCCACAAGCACAGACAGGCCTTAAACTCCCAGATAAGAAAGATAAACATAAAGAATAAAACAGAGTCGAGATGAATTAGAGTTACCCACCTGTAAACAAGATTCTTGTTTAGTTTTGAAAAACCAACATGCTACTTCATTTGAAACTCTTAGATGTCAACTAGTCAGTTAATTATTTTTTAAGGGTTTTTCCTCCACCAAATGTATAGTATTTAAATTATTTCAAATAAATCCATAAACTTTGTATTAGCAAGGTCCGAATGAAATTTGATACCAAGAAATAATTACATGGGGGAAAAAATCCATTTAAGAAGAGAAGAAAGGATGGTGAGGCATTTATTAAAAGAGAAGCATAAACCATTTTTAGAACAGACCTTTGACTTGGAGTGTTTCAATTCCATATAAGAAGTGGTCAAAGTGGAATGACATCAGAACAGACGTTTCACGGTCCAAACCAGATATTTTGTGCTTGGAATGTTTTCAGACTTCTCTCTTTGTTATTGTTAGTTTCCAGGATGTGTTTGTCCAAATAATCTAACAATGGGAGGCATCTTTGCATTTTAAACACTTTGTTCAGGACTTTCCGAAACATACATTTGAGAAAATTAAATTTTCAATGGGTAGATTAGTCAGGAATTCATGATTAATATATCAAAGAGGGTCCTGAATCATGAGTATACTTAATTAAGCAAAAGGGATTAAGCAAAGGAACGTTATCAAGTCTGTAGCTCAGCCGTGGAAACAAATACTAGGGATAATCTCTTTCATTTGACTAAAACTGAACATGCAGATGGGATAGAAATGATTCCCAAAGAAAGCTGATTGCACATTCAGTGGGGCTGACCTGAGTTCTAAGCAGGCAGAACAGATCCTAATTTAACTATTAAATCAAGGTTTCCCTTCGGCAGGTTGATCCAATGCTAGAAACCAAATGAAACAATGGATTTCCTTTGGAATGGGAATAAGTTAAAGTGGTCCTGTTTGATCTACAGAGATAGTCATTCTGGTAGTGTCATAGTGGTTGAGGGCCCTCAGCAAAAAAGTTTGGGTCAGTGAGCAATTAGCAATTAGACAGTATAGAGCCCCTGCCAAGCTCTCTGTCCTCACAGTTCCAATGTTAGATGCATTACAAATCTAGCAGGCCAATAACAGGGAGGAATATCCAACATAGCCTCAGAATAAAAAAATAACCCAGTACTTGGTATCAGCTATGGCAATATGGGCTCCAACCTTAGTTCCAGATGAAACATGTTTTCATGTAGGCAGCCTTTTGGAGGTTCTCCTGGAACCTCCGGCTCTTGCTTGAATAACAGGCAGGATCTTTGCCCAGCTTAAACTGGAAGGTCAGTTTGGTCACATCCTGCATTAGGTGGCTCTCATGGTCTCTCACCATTTATCTTGACCACTGCAATATACATACCTCTGGAGCTGCTGAGGAAGATGGCTTGGAAGCCATAATTGATCCAGGATGCAGCAACTTAAGTACTAGTAAAGCACCTGTTTCAGGGGTGGGCTGCTGGGGTTTGGGAGAATCTCTAGCTAAGATTCTGTGAAGTTCGGAGAACCCACAAATCCCACTCCTGGCTGGCCCTGCCCATCCCACCCCGCCCCTCCCAGGAGTCCCCAGGCGACCCATTTTGGTTGCAGGTAAGTGCAGGGTGCGCACAGAGGCTCAGGGAGGGGGGGGAAATGGGCTTACCGGAAGTTTAGGAAGGCCAGAAATGGGGCCCATTTCCAGCCTCCAGAGGGCCTCTGGAGCCCGGGGTGCGCATTTTTGCCCTCCCGGAGGTTTGAGGAAAGTCTCCAGAGCCCAGGGAGGGCAAAAGCACCCCCCCCCGCATGCCATGGTGCAGGAGGCCAACTACGCCATGCTCACCATGGCCACACCCACCCAGCAACTGGGCAGAGAACTACTTGCTAAAATTTTTGAAGCCCACCCCTGACATGTTTAATGTGGAGTACACTACCAGAAGAGCTGGTAGGTTTCCAGGCCCAGTCAAAAGTGCTTTTTATTTTGTATGAAGCTCTGTTCAATGTAGCACCAAGTTTAGGGACTTCTTTCTGCCTATCCCACAAGGCCATCTGAAGAGGATAAGTCAAAAAAGTGTATTTCTAATATGAAAAGACATCAGATATTTCTCATCACTTCAGTGTTAACTTCTTGGTGGTCCATTTCCATGATTTACCATGGCTTCAGAGCCACTCTGACTACTTCCCCTTTTTAAGGGAGGGGAGTGATCCTCTTATTAAGAACTGAAGCCTTGGGAGTTTCTGGTTGAACTTCCAGCACTTTTGGTGTGAGTTCTGAGCTCTCCTTGTCGGGGGCTTCACTAGAAGCCATAGCCACCTTGGAGAGGTGGTGAAGCAAAGGGGGACTGCCTTGCAGGTCGAGAGGAGCCGTATGTCCCCTCCCTGACTTGGAAAACCCTCTCATCTGAAGACTAGGAGCAACAGCAGTCAAAATGGCTGCCATGAAGCCAGGGAACATCCAGAAACAATAAGTTTGTGCAGGAGTAGAGAAATGCTGAATGGTGTGTCATCTGGGTAAGAAAAGATTTACAGCTGAAGTTGGACCCCACAAAAAATTTAAGGGGAATACTTTTTAGAACAATTTGCTACAGCGGTGTGTAACTGTTGTGGGAAAAAAGCATGTTGGAAATTTAAAGAAGTAACTATCTGTTTACAAAGAAAATTAAGTAGGAAATGGAACCCCCAAAATAAAAGGCATGATATTAAGGAGGCATATTAAGATGCTGGAACTATAAACCTACCTTTTCTTCAAATAACGGAGCTATAAGATAAACTAAGCAAGAAAAATAAACTGGTTGTGTCAAAATAAAAGTAGAACAGCGACAGAATCACAATAAAAGCAGAGAGGAAACAAAGTGGAATAAAGAGCACCATCTGCTGATTATAGTAAATTTTTGTGACTCGGGAGCAAATATTGAAATGGAGGGAAATAACTGTTGAACAATGTATATTTACTTTCTAACCACTGGAGATTGGAATATTTTTTTTAAAAAAAGAATTGGTGTCTAGACCCCTAAATACTATTGAATATACATAAACAACTTGAGGAGTGGAGGATCCTTGAAGTAACTAACTGATTTGATTGGACATTGATGAGACATTTCAACTTGATTAGGAGGTCTGGTTTCTGAATGGAAGATTGAGGAGACCTAAAAGAAATGGAGTTAATAACTCAAAATAACAAAGACATTAAGGACCTTATCCTGGAACTGCACAAAGACATGGTGAAAATATTGGATCATATGGATAGAAGACTGGAAAATTGTATACAAGAGATGAAGAGCAAAGATCAGGACAAGAAGGAAAAAAATGGAATTATCAACTGGAATAGAAGGAGAATTAGAACTGAGAAACCAGCAAACAGAAGATAACTAGGAGGAGACACTATTAAAATTAATAAGAATTGAGGAATTAAAACAGGGGGAAACACTTTAAAAGATTTTAAAAAGAAATGGGAGGAACAAGAAGAGGCTTGGGAAGAAATGATAGGATTTAGAACAGAAAGCTCTCAAATTAAACAGTGGGGAAAGACAGGGCAAGGAGGAAAAATTAAATTAGGGATTCAGAATATAAACCTTGAAGTAGATGGAATGAAAGACTTAAGAGGAAAACAGGGGAGATAAGTTTTAAAAAAAAAGGTAGGATTAAAGGAAGGAATGTAGATAAGAGATAATGGCTAAGGGGAGAAAAAGAGTTAAATATATATCATGACTATATGGTAATAATTGTATTAATATTAGAATGATATGGTTGAATGATGGTATTATTAAAAGTGTATAAAATATGACTATTGTGTAGGTAAAGTGAAAGTTTATGTGTATTAGATAAATTTTAAAATATATAGAAAGGAAGAGTTAGAAAATGGGAATATGAATGATAAAACAGAGTATCATGTCTTTGAATATAATAATATGGAGCGGGGAGAAAAATATTAGTGGAAGTTTAGAATGGAAGGGTGTAAAACAATGTATCACAAAGTCAAATAAGTTAGAAAAAGAAATATGAAAAATAGACATAAAGAATAAAAATAGTAGTAAGCTTGAAATGTGAGCATTAAGAAACTGATAATTAGATGGTATGCTGTTTGATTAATGAAGTGATGTTAGTATTAAAAGAATAATATTGCAGTTGCATATATATATATGTGACTAGAATGTTGATTTGTATGAAATTATTAACATGAAGATTAATTAATATTATGATGATAGTATAATTATTATTATGATTATTATTAACAATATAGGTTTAAGTGATTAAGTCTGTTTCTTTGATTTTTGAATGCAATTTAAAGAAGCTGTATGGTTATAGTTGAAAGAGATATTAATTGGAAAATACACCATATTCTATAGGTATTGGGAATATTATATGCAACAACGAAAAGAGAGAGGGAAATGGAGTTGAGTGGAAGGGAGTAGGAAAGGAGAGGAGAAAGAATAAGGGTAGAAAAAGAAAAGGAGAGAGGGGAGGGGAGGGGAGGAGAAGAGTAGAAAGGGAAGGAGGTAGAAGTGGAGAAGAAGAGAGAGGAGAAATAGAGAGGGGATAGGAGAAGGAGAGAAGGAGAAAGGGAAGGAGAGGGATGTTGTAAAAATGAGTGAAATATGGTGTACAGGAGAAAAGAAAACAGACGGACAATTTCGTATTTTTTTTCCTTGAGGGTTATACTATTGAAACTATAACGGGAGATAATACGGATGCTAAAGCACATCGGTTTAGATGTTATTTCATACTAGTTAATATTTATATGAAAATTAAAATTTTGTGTAAAAGGTAGGAGTAAATAATATGAAATAAGGAAAATGCAATGTAATAATTAGGAATATGTTTATATGTATTGAAATGTATGATACTCAAACATTGCACCATTCACACAATGATATGTACAAATTAAAAAATAATAATAAAAACTTGATTTTAAAAAGAACTGAAGCCTTGGTAGCTCTTAAGCAAGAATTTCTTTCTAACCTTACTTGCAATGCATTGATGCATCTATATTATGAAACTCGCTTAAGCCTCCCGTTGCATCTTAAATCTTGCACAAGTGTTCCTGCATTCCAGAACAGAATGGAGCCTCTTCCTTTGAAGCAGACACTTGAGGCATAATTGAAGGCTGTGATTGGGGAGATATTAGGACTTCTCTTTGGCTGTTGATTTTATTCTGGGTTGGTGGGAGATGACTTTTAAAGGGATGTTATTTGGTTTTATTTATAATTAATGTCTGAAGGGTCCTTGTTGCTTTCTGAGCATGGCTGTTTAATTGCAGATGTTTCATTACCCAAAACAGGTAACATCATCATCACTATCACTAGATCACTGCAGGTGACGATGATGTTACCTAGTTTGGGTAATGAAGTGTCTGCAGAGAGCACCAAGGGCCTCTCGTTTCAACCCTGAGCTATAAGTATTTTCAGTGGTGGGATTCAAATAATTTAACAACCAGTTCTCTGCCCTAATGACTGCTGGGTGGGCGTGGCCAGGGGGTGTGACAGGTAGCACTCAGCCACCTGCACCCCCCTGGGAGCAAAAACGGGCCACAGGGGAGGACATGCCACCCCCTGTGCCTCATTTTGGGCCTAGGAAGCCTCCCTGAAGCCTCCTGGGTGCGAAACTGGGCCACAGGGGGGCCACACTGCACTCCCCGTGCTCCATTTTGGACCTAGGAGGCTTCCCTGAACTTACCTGGAAACCAAAATGGGGCATGTGGGGACTCCTAGAAGGAGTAGGGCAGAGAGGGGCGGGGCCAGCCAGCAATTTAACTACCAGTTCACCTGAACTGGCCTGAACTGGCCAAATCCCACCACTGATTATTCTCTTTCATTGATAGTGTGATCTTTATGATCAGAAGACTGATGACCCTATGGTTCTATGATCCCTTTTTATCAGGTTCGCCTGATTCGCCAGTTGTGTCCCTTTCTGGATCGGGACTCGTTAAATACAGTCACTCATGCCCTCGTCACTTCCCGCCTGGACTACTGCAATGCTCTCTACATGGGGCTCCCCTTGAGGAGCACCCAGAGGCTCCAGCTGGTCCAGAATGCGGTCGCGCGGGTGGTTATGAGAGCGACATGGCGCTTCCATGTGACTCCCCTCCTGCGCGAGCTGCACTGGCTCCTGGTGGTCTTTCGGGTGCGCTTCAAGGTTTTGGTTACCACCTTTAGAGCACTCCATGGCTTAGGACCGGGGTACTTACGAGACCGCCTTCTGCCACCAATAGCCTCTCACCGACCAGTACGCTCTCATAGAGTGGGGCTTCTCAGAGTGCCGTCAGCCAAACAGTGTCAACTGGCGGCCCACAGGGGGAGAGCCTTCTCTGTGGGGGCACCTGTCATCTGGAATGAGCTACCCCCGAAGATACGGAGGATCCCGGATCTGTGCACTTTCTGCCGCACCCTCAAAATATTTTTATTTCAGCAGGCCGGCCTGGCCTAACTTTCTCTTTTATATTGTTTTTAAATTTGTTTTATAAATTGGGATGTTTTAAATTTGTTTGGGGCCAAAGCATTTAATGTATTTTGATTGGCTTTTAACGTTTGTATTACACGAATTTTATCTTTTGGCTGTTCACCGCCCTGAGTCCTTCGGGAGTAGGGCAATATATAAATTTAATAAATAATAATTATAATAATAATAATAATCCCATAGGATGACCTTACAATAGCCTCAATCTTCTCCTCCTTTCTGCTACACCCAAGCCATCATACAGAACAACCTCCATGATAAGAAACAAATCTAATACTTACAATGCTTCCACAATTAAAGGGAAAAAAACCCACATGCACAAAGCAACATAATCAGAAATTGTTTTGAAACTTTTTAATATTTGGAGATCAGAGCAATAAAAGGAAAGATACACATTCTTTTTCTGTCAACTGGAAGCTGAAATAGCCATGGAAAGATGTCCCATTAACTTTCTCCTGAGAGTTTATTTAGAATCAATATGAATCCAAGAAACTTTATAGAAAGTTTAATTGGAGGTAGGAATCTCTTCTGCTTAGCACTCGTTCTGTATAGCCCTCACTCATTTATGCAGAAGTTCAAAAAATAAAAATAATCATTTATTTCCCTGTGCAGACAAATGTTGACCGTGCTGCTAAAACACGCTTCTTCCAGCAGAATACATGAATAAGCTTTAATTTGGTGATAATTCAATCATTCACTTAGATATTGGTAACATTTCATTAAAGCCCTCTCTCCAAAATTTGAGGACTTCTTTCAGTCCACCAAGCAAAATCCCATTGATCCAATTTGATTATACTGAGTGAATCAATTCAGGAAAATCCATCCAGTTCAATTTGAACATTCAAATTGAATTGCTAAATCAGGTCACGTCAATGTGCATTTCCATCCAGGTAGAAAACACCACTCTTCCCTTTGTGCAGAAAGGTCTGGATGCAGCCAATTTCTTCAATTAGGTGGCTGGAACGGATTTTCCGATTTGAATCAGAAAGTTGATTTGATTAGAGAGTTCAGTATAATTGCATTCTGTTCAACTCTCCAAACTGAATATGTGCATAGACCAAAGTGTTTGGCACAGAGTATAACCTATCCAAGCCCAGGGTTTTTTCTTTTTTTAATGAGTAGGAAAGTACAGTCAATGTAAGATGAACATGTCATAGTCTTCAGGATTCAGGCCTATTTATGCAGGCACTCTGTTGTTAGGAAAACCTTTCTTGGAGCAAGTTACACATAATTGGCAAACAGTTTTCCATGCATGTGTGTGTGTTTGCGTGGTGGGTATGTCTTTGTCTGGTGTGTGCATGTATAGGTGATCACTCTACCTTACCCACAAAACACCCTAGAAATTTTATCCCATGCCCAAAGGTGCTTTGTCAACAGGCAACTGGAGTTTGTTTTTCCTTGAAGACATTTCGCTTTTCATCCAAGAAGCTTCTTCAGTTCTGTCTAAATGATGGAGGATGGAAGAATTTATAATCCTTGAAATCATCTGGTCATTATCGCTCTTTATGAGGATCATTGGGGCCACTTGGAGGTTTATCAGTGTCCTCAAGGTCACCTGAATAGTTCCTGGGTCTGGACCTTTTTTGGAACTGCTGAAAGGATTGTGTTGTAAACAGGAGCAGGAGATAGGTGGTATGGTATCCTTCCCCCTCTGTTGAGGGAAAGCATCTTTGGGACAACCATGACCTGGATGACCAAGAATCTCCGTAGACATTTGTCCCCTACTAACTATGGATGATATTGGGAAGGAAGGAACATGGTTACCAATTTCACAGCTATTTCCTTCTTCATCCAGCTCATTCAGTGATTTGCATTCCTGGCCATCTCCAGTCTGTCTCTCTGAAGGAGGACATCCCTGCTGGCTACCAGAACAAAATAGGAAGACTTAAAAAGGCAGGAGAGAGGATAGAAGATGGAAGTGGCCAGCAAGATGGAGTTTGGAAAGGATGATCAACTAGAGTGGTTCAGTGCAAAGAGTAGACATGATGATAGCAATAGCAATAGCACTTAGACTTATATATCGCTTCACAGTGCTTTACAGCCCTCTCTAAGCGGTTTTACAGAGTCAGCATATTGCCCCCAATGATCTTGAGTCCTTATTTTATAAACCTCGGAAGGATGGAGGACTGAGTCAGATGAGATTTGAACATGCCAAATTGCAGGCAGCAGGCAGGCAGCAGAAGTACTGCATTCTACCCACTGCACCACCGTGGCTCATGATTCTGATATCTTTCTAAAAACACTGTATTCTCAAATGCTGCTAACTGCTCCAGGCCAGCAGATAAAGAACTGTGGTTTTTCCTTTTGTGTGTGTGTGTGTGTGTGTGTGTGTGTGTGTGTGTGTGTGTGTGTATATATATATATATATATATATATATATATATATATATATATATATATATAATCAAGGGCTTGCTTAACCAAAATTATACTTTATCATTAAAATCTTAGCATATCTATATTTTTCCTTCTGTTCCATCTTGTCTGATTCCCAGAGAATGCCTGGACAGTCCCTGCAGTTTTCTGGGCAAGGTTTTCTAGAAATTGTTTGCCATTATCAAAGAGAGGGGAGGAGGGAGGGGGAGAGGGAGGGGGAGAGGGAGGAGGGAGGGGGAGGGAGGAAGGGCAAGATCTCCAAAGTAGGAGTAGATATCATGGTCTCCCAGTTCTAGGCTGATACTTTAACCAATATGACAAACTGGTTCTCAAGGTAAAGGTAAAGGTAAAGGTTCCCCTCGCACATATGTTCTAGTCGTTCCCGACTCTAGGGGGTGGTGCTCATCTCCATTTCAAAGCCAAAGAGCCAGTGCTGTCAGAAGATGTCTCTGTGGTCATGTAGCCAGCATGACTAAATGCCAAAGGCGCATGGAACACTGTTACCTTCCCACCAAAGGTGACCCCTATTTTTCTACTTGCATTTTTATGTGCTTTCGAACTTAGGTTGGCAGAAGCTGGGACAAGTAGCGGGAGCTCACCCCATTACATGGCACATGAGATTCGAACTGCTGTTCCAAATGCTGGAACGCTGGAACAAACAGGAAGTCAAACAAACTAAATTCAGTTCCTCAAACCCAGAGGATGAAAGAAAAAGGAGAAAGGAAAGTTATACTCCCTTTATGAGATCTTTAGCTGAAATGTCTTAATATCCCATGATGGAATTTGTTACCTAAAGCAGGAGTCTCCAACCTTGGATGGACCAATAATGGGCTGTGGTATATTCTGAACCCGCTGCTCGCATGTCCTGGTTCCAGAGGTGGTATTCAGCAGGTTCTGACCAGTTCTGGAGAACCAGTAGCGGAAATTTTGAGTAGTTCGGAGAACCGGTAAATACCACCTCTGACTGGCCCTGCCCCCAATCTATTGTCTGCCTCCCGAGTCCCAGCTGATCAGGAGGAAATGGGGATTTTGCAGTAACCTTCCCCTGCCACACCCACCATGCCACACCCACAGAAGTGATCGTAAAAAAAATTGAATCCCACCACTGCCTGGTTCTCCTCGCTCCCCCCACCCTCCAGCCGGGCCACCATGCCACTTGGGAATAAAACTTTTGTAAGAGTTGATGAGCTCTTGGCCAAATCTACAAAATATAATAATCAAGCCCTAAACACAGAATTAAAATAGTTGTTTCTATTTGCAGCACAATTTGCAGCGAAGGGCTGTTCCATATTAGACTCTCATTATGTGAGCACATTTCTTGATTTGTGCTTAGGGGGAGAGCTGATAAGCACTGCTTCAACCACAGCAACAAATGTTTTGTTTTGTTGGATTTAGCTATTTAGGGCCTCAAGGAATGTATTCTGGAGGAAATCTAAATAGGTGAATAAATAAATAACATTTTTGCGCAGCACACTCTGTGCAGTACATTAAATAAACCATACCCAATCTCTCATTCTGACACAATGACAGCTGTATTCCTCAGCATTTTTTCTCCTTGCTTTAAATGCAAGGTTAGGTTAAGTTGGGGAAAGAGAAACATAGGATGGGTATTGCTCTGAGGGATAAAATTGAGAATTCATTGTAAATGGCAAGGAATGTAAAGAATCTTAATCAGGCCATCAATGAGGCTAAGACATTGGTTTAAAAGGTCCCAGGCAGGCACCAGAAAGGTAAACAGTTTCATGATGGTGATCAGAATCACAATAGAGCTGGAAGGGACCTTGGAGGTCTTCTAGAGCAGCCCCCTGCTCAAGCAAGAGATCCTATACCACTTCAGACAAGCGACTGTCCAGTCTCTTCTTAAAAACCTCCACTGGTGGAGCACCCACAGCATCTGAAGGCTAGCCTTCCAAGCCTTGTTAATTGTCCTCACTGCTAGGAAGTTTCTCCTCAGTTCCAGGTTGCTTCTCTCCTTGATTAGTTTCCATCCATTGTTTCTTGGCCTGCCCTCTTGATCCTGGAGCTTAGGTGACTTCCAAGATTTCCAAGAACATCAGTGGTGGGATTAAAATATTTTTTAAAAAATATTTTTATTAAACAGTTTTTAAAATCAATCTTTTTTTTTACAATTTTCTTCTTTACAACATTTCTGCATCAGTAATCATTTCTTATATATCCATTTTTCTCCCTTACTTCAATTTTCTATTTATACATATGATTCTAACATTGATTTATATATATAAAAATAACAATGTACTCAATTTCGATCATACATTCAAATAATTTAACAACCGCTTCTCTGCCCTAAAGACTGGGTGGGAATGGCCATGGTGGGTGTGGCCAGGGGGTGTGACAGGCAGCACTCAGCCTCCTGCACCCTCCTGGGAGCGAAAACAGGCCACAGGGCAGGCATTGTTCCACCATGCCCCATTTTGGGCCTAAGAGGCCTCCCTGAAGCTTCCTGGGAGCAAAAACGGGCTGTGGAGGGGGGGCGGGCCACCCCACCACCTCACACCCCATTTTGGGCCTAGTATGTGTTACGTACGGACGGCAAGCACGAGCGGCCAATAGAGCATCTGATTGGTCCGTATGCCGGCAAGCAGCCGGCGGGAGATTGGAGGCTCCTGATTGGCCCAGCTTCTGACAGCCGGCTATAAAAGAACTGTCAATGCCTCAGATGACGCTCGCTCTCCAAGGTAGTTAGCTAAGCAGAGAGCGAGTCACTGTTAGCTGTTATTGTTAGTCAATAAATGTTTGAAACGTTTATCCTGCCTCGCCTCTTCCTTAGCCTTTGTTCTGCGAACAGAACAACTGGCGACGAGGGTTGTGGATTACCCTGAGGCGGCAGGTCGAGCGAAGCCACTTTTAGAGCTGAAGCACGGAGCTTCATTCTAAAGCCTGACGCTGTCTTCCAGAAGATGTCCACCCTATCTACATTCGCGCCTTTCAACCAGGCAGTGGAGACCTGGGATTCCTTCTTAGATCGATTTAACTGTTTCCTCACCGCAAATGATTATAAAAGCCTGCCAGGGGATAGGAAGTTAGCTGTTTTCCTCAGTGTTTGTGGCCATGAGATGTTCGAGACAGCCAGGGCGCTACTGGCGCCTCGGACTGTCCACGATGTACCCTGGGAGACTTTGTTAGCTATTTTGAAGAGCCATTATGCTCCTCTCCCCTCACGAGTGGCCAGACGTTTTGCGTTTCGGCACCGCATTCAGGCAGAGGGGGAAACTATTAGCCAATATGTGGCAGCGTTAAGGGCGGCCGCATTGTATTGTGATTTTAGAGATTACTTGGAGGATATCCTTTTGGACCAGTTAATATGCGGGGTCAGGGATATCCGATTGCAACGTCGCCTTTTGGCTAAGACGGATATTACGTTGCAAACGGCTATAGATGAGGCTAGAGCCTCTGAATTGTCTGTTCTGTCAGCCACCGAAATAAGGAAAAATCTCAGCCCGCTGGTGTCCCAAAACCCTGCCACGGTTCACCACGAGGAGGCTGAAGTCATGTCTGACCAGCTGTCAGAGGGCGAGGAAGACGTAAGTCGTCTCCAAGCAATTCGTAAGAAGGGAGGGAGTTCTGAAGGAAATAGAACTCAAGCCCCCTGTGCAGGGTGCGGAGGAAATCATTCCCGTTCTGCATGTAGGTTCAGAAATGCTGACTGCAGGCGATGTGGTAAAAAAGGCCACCTTGCTAGGGTTTGTAAATCCAGCCAGCCGACTAATAATAATAACAATAATAACCCTAATAATAGTTTTCTTAGATCTAACAGGAATTATCAACCCCGGAATAGGCAGAGTAAGAGTGAGGAAGAATGTTTTACTGTTTACCGGGGTGATTGCCACCCGGAAACAATTATAGGTCAGGCAGAGTCAGGGTTGAGGAAGAAAATTTTCCTCACAGTCCTAATAGAGGGTCAGCCATGCAAAATGGAATTGGACTCTGGGTCGTCAGTGTCGATTATTTCTTGGAGCACTCTTAAACGACTGGTGCCCACGATGTCAAAGAGGCGTTTAGCCTCTTGTACATTCCGGCTTCGCGACTACCAAGGTAATTACATTCCAGTTTTAGGGTCAGGATGTTTTAGGGTTAAATACAAGGGGTTCAGTGGCCGCCTTAATTTAATAGTTGTTAATGGCGTGCTTCCCAGTTTATTGGGATTAGAATGGTTTGACGCTTTAGGGTTATCTATTACCGGTATCCATGCAACTTCCTCTGATGTATTCTCTGACTTGCTCACAGAATTCTCAGACGTATTTAGTGAGGGTCTTGGCAGATATACAGGTACTCCCATCTCCTTCAATTTGGATCCCAAGGTCACCCCAATACGACTTAAGCCACGTAGGGTGCCTTTGGCACTCCGCGCTCAAGTCGATAAGGAAATTGATAGACTTTTAGAGCAAGGGATTCTAGAACAGGTGGATCACGCAAGGTGGGAGACACCAATTGTCACCCCTATAAAATCTGATGGCTCTGTCCGCATCTGCGCGGACTATCGGGCGACCATAAATAGGGCTTTACAGGCTCACCCCTACCCTGTTCCAGTAGTGCACCACCTCCTCCACTCGTTGGGCCGTGGCTCAATTTTCGCTAAGTTGGATATGGCGCAAGCATATCAACAATTGGAGGTGGACTCCGCCACCGCTGATGCCCAGACAATTGTAACCCACCGGGGGGCATTCCGTTGTCGACGATTGCAATTTGGGGTCTGCGTCGCCCCAGGCATTTTCCAATGCTTAATGGAACGGCTGCTGCACGGATTGCCAGGCGTCATTCCTTATTTTGACGACGTTTTCGTCTCCGCCACAACAGAAGCTGACCTCGTCACCCGCCTCCGTGCCGTGTTATCCCGTTTCCGTCAAGCAGGACTCAAACTCAAGCCCAACAAGTGCAAATTGGGGGTGCCGCAGGTGGAGTTCTTGGGCTACCTCATTGATGCTGCCGGCCTGCACCCAACACCTGCAAAGGTGCAAGCCATCCAAAGTGCACCACCTCCCTCCGGCCGAGCTGAACTACAAGCCTTCCTGGGCCTCCTGAACTTTTATAATATATTCTTACATCACAAGGCAACGGTCGCCGAGCCACTTCACCGCCTTCTGGATAAAGCAACACCTTGGACCTGGGGACGCAAGGAGGCCGATGCTTTCCGGGCTGTAAAAAAACTACTCACATCTGACTCCGTTTTGGTGCAGTATGACAGCGAACTCCCATTGACTCTGACATGCGACGCGTCTCCTTACGGGGTGGGGGCCGTTCTGAGCCACCAGCTACCTAACGGGACTGAGGCCCCCATCGCATTTTACTCCCGAACTCTCTCTGCCGCTGAACGCAATTACGGGCACATCGACAAGGAGGCATTGGCCATCGTGGCCGGCGTTAAACGTTTTCATGATTATTTATATGGACGTTTTTTTCGCATTTTCACAGATCACAAGCCGCTGTTGGGCATTCTGGCCGGCGATCGCCAGTCCCCGCAGATCCTGTCCCCACGTATGACCCGGTGGATCGTGTTCCTGGCGGCCTATAACTATCATCTTGCCCACCGCCCTGGTAAGGACTTGGGGAATGCTGACGCACTCAGCAGATGCCCCCTTCCTGTTCCTGTCGTCGACCCTGCTCCTGCCTCCTCAATTCTTCAGATTGACGACCGACAGAGTCCGGTTTCTGCTGCTGACGTCGCGTGGTACACCGCCAAAGACAAGATCTTACACCAGGTCCTAGACTGGGTGAGAAGGGGGTGGCTGCCAGGGCGATTAGATTCTGAGTTCCTTCCATACAAAATCCGACAGCAGGAACTATCCACCTTGCGAGGTTGCCTGTTGTGGGGCACCAGGGTAGTCATTCCCGTAGAACTAAGGCGGCAGGTCCTGGAGACTTTGCATAATGGCCATCCGGGCATGGCCCGGATGAAGGCTTTAGGCCGCAGTTATCTATGGTGGCCTAAGTTAGATGAAGCAATCTCGCACTGGGTCGCAGAGTGCCAGCAGTGCCAGCGCACCAGCTCAGCCCCTCCTAAGGCTCCGGTTAGGGAGTGGGAGTTACCAAAGGCCCCCTGGTCCCGGGTTCATTTGGATTTTGCGGGCCCCTTCCACGGCCATACCTTTATGGTCATTGTAGACGCCTATTCTAAGTGGGTTGAGTTGGTGGCAATGGTTTCTACCACAGCAGAGGCAGTAGTCCGGGCACTAAGAAAAGTATTCGCAACCCACGGCCTTCCCGATGTGATTGTAACTGACAATGGGCCACAACTGATGTCAGCCACTTTCCAAACTTATTTAGCACGTCATGGCATTAGGCATGTCACAGTGGCCCCGTTCCATCCGGCCGGAAATGGCCTGGCTGAAAGGGCCGTGCGATCGGCCAAGGAGGCTCTTGTCAAAATAGGGCCTGGGGATTGGCACACTAGAATGACTACCTACTTATTAACGCAGCACGTGACCCCCTGCCCTACGACAAACCGCAGTCCAGCTGAGTTATTGATGGGCCGCCGGTTAAGAACAGATTTGGATCGTTTACACCCTGATTATTGTCCGGAAAAACCCCTGGACTCAAGTGGCGGAGCCCGTGCATTCCGAGAGGGAGAGTGGGTATACGCCCAAAATTATGGGGGGGATCCTCGCTGGTTGCCAGGGCAAATAATTGAGGTTACGGGGCCTCGGTCATACAGAGTTCAGTTGGGGGATGGCCGGACCTGGCGGAGGCATGTGGACCAACTGCGCCGCCGCCGTCTGCCCCCACTAGAGATGATCGCTAGTGAAGCCCTACCTGGGTTGGTCACACCGGGGTCTGCTGGAACCCCGGCTGCAGAGAACAAGTCACTTCCTGAGCCTCTACCCGACGACGAAGGACCCACAGACTCACCCGTTGTTCCCGTACCCATGCTGCCGCACGAGTTGCCATCCGAGGTTGAAACGCAGTCTCCAGGAGTTACTGAAGCGCTAAGTGGTCATCCCACTCCAGCTGACTCGGGCAGGCTGCGCAGGTCAGAAAGGAACAGGAGGCGCCCGGCTTACCTCGCAGATTATGCTTGTGCCATCCGGGAAGAAAGGGGTGTTACGTACGGACGGCAAGCACGAGCGGCCAATAGAGCATCTGATTGGTCCGTATGCCGGCAAGCAGCCGGCGGGAGATTGGAGGCTCCTGATTGGCCCAGCTTCTGACAGCCGGCTATAAAAGAACTGTCAATGCCTCAGATGACGCTCGCTCTCCAAGGTAGTTAGCTAAGCAGAGAGCGAGTCACTGTTAGCTGTTATTGTTAGTCAATAAATGTTTGAAACGTTTATCCTGCCTCGCCTCTTCCTTAGCCTTTGTTCTGCGAACAGAACAGTATGCCTCCCTGCACTTACCTGGGAGTCAAAATGGGGCACGTGGGACTCCTGGAAGGAGCAGGGAGGGGACGTGAGGGGCCAGCCAGCAATTTAACAACTGGCTCTCCCGAACCATCCCAAACCGGCTGAATCCCACCACTGAAGAAAATGGAGCCAATGTTTGGATCAGAAACACCATTGATTTGGAGGAAGGGGAGACATTTAAGGATGTTTAAAATTTGTTTTATTTAATTTGGATGCCATCAAACTCAAGCAAATTCTGTTTAGTTATTTGTCCGTGTCCACACTGCAAATGCTTCATCATCTATTAGAAAGTACCATCACCTTCCAATTCTCTGTCATCTCCATCTTGGAAGAGATCCCATCACTGGCAGAAAGATCCCTGTTGATTGAAATGTTTATTTCTATGCTTAGGAATCAAAAAAGATGCAAGAGTAAAATCACTGTCAAAATGGGACTTGAATGGGAAGCAATGGTTTCTCTCACTGATTAGTCTACAGCAGGGGTGTCAAACTTGATTTCATTGAGGGCCACATCAGGGTTGTGTTTGACTGTGGGGGTCCGGGGTGGGGCCTACCCAGGATGGGCATGGCCAGCTCGATGTCACTTGTGTCGGGGGTGCCTGTGGAGGCCCGAGCGCTGTGCCAGCAAAAATAGGCTCCCGAACTCTGTTTCATCTGCGATGGCTTCCTGCAACCCTCTGCCACCAAAAATGGGGGTTGGACTAGAGGGCCTCATGCAGCCCTCCTGAGCTCCGGTTTCAGTGGCAGAGGCACTGTGGGCCAGTCCTTTGCTGTTTCCAGGGCAACCCCGTGGGCCAGATCTAAGCACCCTGCAGGCCGGATCCGGCCCCCAGGCTTTGAGTTTGACACTCCTGGTCTACAGCATCTGATATTCAGAAGTGTAGATGCTTTTTCATTCATATGGACTTAAGATCAGTTTCCATATTCTAGCAATGCATTTTCTAAAAAATCCAAACCACAAATTATGTATATTTTAAGCATTTCTTACAAACATTTAATGCTCCTTAACTTGTCTATACACTTCAAATTACTCAGACTGTATTTTTCTAATGAACATGTGCTAATTAAGTTTGTTAAGGGCAGGTCAGGATGTATTTTACAAAGGAGTTATAAATTACTACTTGTTATTTCACAGCTGGTGAGGTCAGAGGAATAAGAAGCAAAAGAAGTGTGTTGCTATCAGTGTATTAATTCCTGTGGAGGTGGCCGTCCTTATGAAGTTTACAGAGAGCTTCTTACCAACGCTTAAAACATCTGACCAAAGATAATGAGAGCCCACAAATTAAAAAGGAAGAAGATATGATGACCTCTTTCTGTAAGGTGATGAGGCTGTTGCTGGATGATTCATTAGTCAGCCATAAATCTGTTAAGAAAACATGAACAAACCCTAAATTACTAATCTGTATTATTGGCATTATTTTCAAGAGGTGATAATATTTCCATATGCCCCCTCCCCCCTTGGAATCTCAGGTAACAGAATAAGAGGTGGAAGAGGTCTTCTAGTCCAACCAGTAGTGGGTTGCTCCCGGTTCGGTCCGGTTCTTGCAAACGGGTAGTAATGGCGGCAGAAGACTCCGCCCACCCGCCCCGACATCATCACTAACGAAGCGAGCATGTGCGCTCCCGTTGCAAACTGGTAGTAAAGATAAGTAGAACCCACACCTAAGTCCAACCCTCTGTTCAAACAGGGGACCCTAGAGTCTAGGGCCTAGACCATTTCAGACAAATGGCTGTCCATTCTCTTCTTAAAAACCTCTACTTGGCTGAAATGGCAAAATTGATTACTCTGCTTGAAGAAAAGAACATAAGTACTCTTGTTTCCACATGGAAACCACTTCTGAACTTCATGCTTGATGTGGAAAAGAATGAAATTTTGATTCTGGGTTTTACAGATTAGAGTGAAAGACTTTTGTAGAAATGGCTGGTTCATACTATTATGGTAAAACAAAAAGTTGTGATTTGTTGTTAATGCCTTATTCTACTGTAACAGATAGAGTTGGAAGTCAATACTTATTTTTCTTTCCCTACCCTTCCTCACTTTTCTTTGCCTCTTTCCCTTTCTTCTTCCTGTCCTCTTATTTGCTTTTGTATTAGGTTGTATACTTTATAACCTAATAAAAAATGTATTTTAAAAAAAAACCCTCTAGCGATGGAGCACCCACAACTTCTGGATATAAGTCACTGCTTCATTGTTCTCCCTGTCAGGAAATTTCTCTTTAGTTCTTATATTTTTTTATTTCTAGGTTGTCTCCTTGATTAGTTTCCATCCTTCACTTCTTGTTCTGCGTTCAAGTGCTTTGGAGACCAGGTTGACCCCTTCTTCTTTCTGGCAGCCCCTCAAATATTGGAGGACTGCTATCATGTCACCCCTGGTCCTTCTCTTCACTAGACTAGACAAATCCAATTCTTGCAGCGTATCCCAAACCATTTCCCGCACGCTGCCCTAAATGCTGCTCTTTATATGTTTTGGAATCTCAAATTTATTTATTTAGCACATTTTTAAAACCATCCATCCTTCTGCTAAAGAGACACATAAAAGCAAATGGAGGCCTTTTATTCTGGGATGCAGAATAAATATTTAATATGTGCAGTTTTGATCCTATAAAGACATTTGAATGAAGCAATTTACTAAAAGCAGTCTGAAATAATTCAATCAATCAGAATAGAACTGGAAGGGACCTTGGAGATCTTCTAATCCAACCCCTTACTCAAGATGAAGACCTTACACCATCAGATAGGTGGCTGTCCACTGTCCAGTCTCTTCTTAAAAATCTCCAGTGATGAAGCACCCACAACTTCTGAAGGCAAGCTATTCCACTTATTAATTGTCCTCACTGTTCCAGGTTGCTTCTCTCCTTGATTAGTTTCCATCCATTGCTCTTTGTCTTGCCTTCAGGTGTTTGGGAAAATAAGTTGACCTCCTCTTCTTTGTGGCAGCCCCTCAAATACTGGAATACTGCTATCATGTCACCTCTAGTCCTATTTTTCCTCTAGACTTGCCAAACCCAGTTCCTGCAATTGTTCTTCATATGTTTAGTCTTTGGGCCCCTAATCACCTAAGTTGCTCTTCTTTGTACTTTTTTCAAAGTCTCAAAATCTTTCCTGTAATGTGGTGACCAAAACTGGATGCCGTATTCCAGGTGTGGTCTTACTAAGAATTTATAAAGCGATACTAATTCTTCACATGATTTTAATTCTATGCTTCTGTTTATACAATCTAGGATTGTATTAGCTGTTATGGCTGCTACCACACACTGCTGGCTTATATTTAAGTGATCATCCTCTAGGACTCCAAGGTCCCTCTCACAGTTACTGTTTTTGAGACAGGTTTTGCCTAATCTGTACTTGTACCTTAGGTTTTTCCTGCCTAGGTGAACCTTGATTTTCTCCACATTAAATTTCATGTTGTTGGATAGGGCCCATTATTTAAGTCTGTCAAGATCTTTTTGGATCCTGAGCTTGTCTTCTGGGATGTTGGCTATTCTTGCCAGTTTAGTACCATCTGGAAATTTGATGAGCCTACAATGGAACCTATGGTACCCCACTGCTTATTTCCCTCCATGTAGATGTAGTACTGTTAAGGACAGTACAGTTTTGAGTACAGTTTGTCAGCCAGTTACAAATCCATCTGTTGGTGATGCTTTCTATCCCACATTTTTCTAATTTACCAAGAAGTAGGTTGTGGTCTACTTTGTCAAATGCCTTGCTGAAGTCTAAGTATGTATATGTCCACAGCTTTTTGCTGGTCTACTAATTTAGTCACTTTGTCAAAGATTGGTTTGGCATGATCTGTTTTTAACAAACCCATGTTGGCTACTAGTTATAACTTTATTTTTTCTAGATATTCATAGATTTGTTTTTTGATTATTTTTTCCAGTATTTTCCCAGGTATTGATATTAGGCTCATTGATCTATAGTTTTCCGGGCCTGGTTCTCCCCCCCCCCTTTTTTTTTTTAAGATGGGAACCGCATCAGCTCTTTTCCAATCCTCAGGCAATTCCCCAATACTCCAGGATTTTTGAAATATATGTTACAGTATTTCTGAGATAATATCTGCCAGCTCCTTCAGAACTGTAATCCATCAGGTCCCAGTGATTTATATTCATCAAAGTCAGACAGATGTTCTCTTACCATTTTCTTGCTTATGTTAATTTTTATTTCTAGTCTGTTTTTGGTAGATTGGGCTATAGTTTCTTTTTGTGTAAAGATTGATGCAACGAATGAGTTAAACAGCTCTACTTTATCTCTACTGTCTATTATTTTCTTGCCATCTTCTCTCTTTGGTGGACTGACTCTTTCCTTGACTTTTTTCTTATTATTTATATGTTCTTTTTATTATCTTTGACTTTTGTTCCAAGTCTTTGTTCATTCTGAGCTTTTGCTTTCCTGACTTCATCTTTGCAGATTCGGGCTATCTGCTGATATTCTGCCTTAGTTATGTGTCCCTCTTTCCATTTTTTGTACTTAACCTTTTTAATCTTTCAGTTTATCAGAGGGATCTTTGTGCAACCATGCTAATTTCTTCTTGGATTTCTTGTTTTTCTTTTTCAGTGGTATTGTGTTGTACTGGGCTTTTATGATCATATTTTTCAGAGTTTCCCATACTCCTTGAGTTGTTTTCCCCTTTAGGATTTTCATCCATGGAATTTTACTTAGACTCTCTCTGAGTTTGTTAAAATCAGCTCTTTTAAAGTTTGACACTGTTTGGATTATATTCTATTGCTTGTGTTTGCATTATATTGAATTCCAATATGATGTGGTCACTCTTGCCCAAGGTCCTGGCAACTTCAACTCCCTCTATCACTTCTTCTCTATCAGTAAGAATTAGATCCAATATAGTTTTTCCTCTAGTTCCCTTCTCTATCTTTTGGGTGACAAAGTTGTCAGCTAAGTTGGTTAGGAATCTGTTCGATCTCCCACTTGCTGCAGAGTTTGTCTCCCAGTTGATATCAGATTCAATTAAATTTTAAAAAACATCAGACTCAATTCAGATGAGGGCACTGTGATATTTTGATTCTGCAGTGGATACAGATTAATCAATAACGATTAGAGATAAGGTAGACCTCCTCTTTGTTGTAGATGTGCGCATAGGTGCTGATATATCTGTCTTTATTTTCTCATACTTTAAAAGAAAAGAAAAGAATAACTATTTCCTTCTACCAATACAAAGATGCAACTGGTATAAGTGCTATTAAAATAGAAATGATTTAGCAAGGCTTAAACTACTGTTTTATTCTCTTTATTTCGGTGTGCAGCTTCCATAAGAGTATATTTTTTCTTCTTCCTTCATTAGATCTTGGTGCATATGCTCTCAGTGTACATAAAAGAAAAGATATGTTCATCAAGAATCATAAGGTACAACACTTAATGATAGTCATAGGGTATAAATAAGCAATCAGGAAACAATATCAATATAAATCGTAAGGATACAAGCAACAAAATTGCAGTCATATAGTCATAAGTGGAAGGAGATGGGTGGTGGGAACAATGAGAAGATTAATAGTAGTGCAGACTCAGTAAATAGTTTGACAGTGTTGAGGAGATTATTTGTTTAGCAGAGTGATGGTGTTCGGGAAAAAACTGTTCTTGTGTCTAGTTGTTTGGCTCTGCAGTGCTCTATAGCATCATTTTGAGGGTAGGAGTTGAAACAGTTTATGTCCAGGATGTGAGGGATCTGTAAATATTTTTACAGCCCTCTTTTTGACTCGTGCAGTATACAGATCCTCAATGGAAGGCAGGTTGGTAGCCATTGTTTTTTTCTGCCATTCTAATTATCCTCTGAAGCAGTGGTGAAATGTAAAATTTGTTACTACCGGTCTGTGGGCATGGCTTGGTGGTGGTGGTGGGGGAGTGTTATTGTGACTGGGTAGGTGTGGCCAACTTTTTTTTTTTACTTTTAAAAGCATTTTTTCTACAATCTCTTTGGCCGAAAAAATGCTTTTAAAAATAAAAATAAAAAAGCCTCTGATGATTGCGCGGCTCAGCTGGGCATGGGGGCGAGGCAGGGATTTTTGCTACCGGTTCTCTGAACCAGCCGCCTCCATCTCTACCGGATCAGGCAATCTGGTCCGAACCGGGAGCATTTCACCCCTGCTCTGAAGTCTGTGACTGTCTTGTTGGGTGGCAAAACCAAACCAGACAGTTATAAAGGTGCAGGTGACAGACTCAATCATTCCTCTGTAGAACTGTATCAGCAGCTCCTTGGGCAGTTTGAACTTTCTGAGTTGGTGCAGAAAAAAACATTCTTTGTTGTGCTTTTTTGATGATGTTTTTGACGTTAGCTGTTCATTTTAGATCTTGTGATATGGTAGAACTTAGAAATTTGAAGGTCTCTACTGTGGATACTGTGTTGTCTAGTATTGTGAGAGGTGGAAGTATGGAAGGATTTCTCCTAAAGTCTACCACCATTTCTACGGTTTTGAGTGTGTTCAGTTCCAGATTGTTCCAGTCACACCACAAGGCTAGTTGTTCAACCTCCCATCTGTATGTGGATTCATCATTGTCTCAAATGAGACCAATCACTGTTGTGTCATCTGTGAACTTCAGTAGTTTAACAGATGGATCATTTGAGATGCAGTCATTGTGGGGCCCCTGTGCTAATTGTACAGGTATCAGATGTGATTCTGCTTAGCTTCACCTGCTGCTTCCTGTCTGTTAGGAAGTTTACGATCCATTTACAAGTGTGTTCAGGTACTGCTAGCTGGTTTAGCTTAGTTAGAAGAATGTCTGGAATGATGATGTTGAATGCTGAACTAAAGTCTACAAAGAGGATCCTTGCGTAGGTCTTTGGAGATTCAAGTTGTAGGATGTAGTGCAGAGCCATATTAACAGCATCATCTGTTGATCTATTTGCTTGGTATGCAAATTGCAGGGGATCTAACAGCGGATCCCTGATGGTTTTCAAGTGGGACAGCACTAGCCTTTCAAAGGTTTTCATCACTACAGATGTTAGAGCAACTGGTTTGTAGTCATTCAGTTTCTTGATGGTGGGATTCTTCGGCACTGGGATGATAGTAGAGTGTTTGAAGCAAGAAGGAACATAGCACATCTCTAGCGATTTATTGAAGATACGGGTGAAGATGGAGGCCAATTGGTCAGCACAGACTTTTAAGCAAGAAGGAGTTATCTTGCCTGGGCCTGGAGCTTTTCCTGGCTTTTGTCTGTGAAATAGGTCTTGCAATTCCTTTTCTGTGATCACTAGGGGTTGTGAACCCAATGGGATGGGATCAGTTGTAGGAGACTTGGCTATTGTTGGTGTGTCTGAGATGAGGGTTGTGGAGATAGGTGGCTGTAATTTCCTTTCAATCCTGCAGTAAAACACATTCAGATCATCTGCCAGTTGTTGATTTCCTTCAATCTGGGAAGGAGGTTTGCCATAATCGGTGATATTTTTAAGAGTTTTCCACATGTTTGCTGGTTCATTTGTTGAGAACTGATTCTTTAGCTTTTCAGAGTAGCTTCTTTTTGCTGCTCTGATCTCCCTTGTTAATCCATTTCTGGCCTGATTGTACAGCATTTTACATGCCATGGACTTGTTGTTTTGGCCTTTGATAGCTCTGAGAAAAGTGTAATTCAAAACCTTGTACATTTTCAGACCAATTTCTCAACAGTAACCTTCTACAGGGGTGTCAAACTCGATTTCATTGAGGGCTGCATCAGGGTTGTGTTTGACCTTGGGGGGGGCTGGGGGTGTGTGGGCAGGGTAGTCATGGCCAGCTCGACATCACTAGTGTCGGGGGTGCCTTTGGTGGCCCAAGCACTCTTCCAGCGAAAACGGAGTCAAGAGGGCCTCATGCAGCCCTCACAAGCTCCGTTTTCACTGACAGAAGCACTGCAGGCTGGTCCTTCGCTGTTTCCAGGGAGGCCCCTGGAAACCAGATCTGGGCCAGATCTAAGTACCCCGTGGGTCGGATCTGGCCCCCAGGCCTTGAGCTTGACACCCCTAATCTAGGAGAATCCTCTGTTTGGTGGCATGAGATTTTCTAACTGATAAAGGAGAATATTTGTAGCTGAGGATTGAAATGAGAGGGTCCTTGGTGCTCTAGAAGTTGTGCTCCATCTCCAATGCTGGGGACTTTTAAGGATATATTTATCCTTAAAACAATTTTGTCTGAAACAGTAAAGGCTTTCCTGCTTGAGCAGGGGGTTGGACTAGAAGACATCTAAGGTCTCTTCCAACTCTGTTATTCTATTATTCTCCCTGACCTTGGATGTTTTCTTGCAGACTTTTCATTACCCAAACTAGGTAACATCATCAGTCTGGACTGGGTAATGAAAAGTCTACAAGAAAACAACCAAGCTCACAAACACCAAGGAGCTCTAATTTAGAAGCACGTTAGCAATGCCATTATTTTAAGCCAGATAATCACACACACCCAAAAGAGAGAAACCTTCAGTCATTATGCCATGCCCACCATCTTGGTGCCGCAGACAGTATTCATTGGAAGAAGCTTGCTGCCCTACACACTTCATGCATAAGGAACCAAAATCATCTTGCTGATTTTGACTTCTCCTATGGATGTGGTGGCTCAGTGGCTAAGATGCTGAACTTGTCGATCGAAAGATCGGCAGTTCAGTGTTTCGAACCCCTAGTGCCGCGTAACGGGGTGAGCTCCCATTACTTGTCCCAGCTTCTGCCAACCTAGCAGTTCGAAAGCACGTAAAAAATGCAAGTAGAAAAATAGGGACCACCTTTGGTGGGAAGGTAACAGCGTTCCGTGTGCCTTTGGCATTTTGTCATGCCAGCTACATGACCGCAGAGACGTCTTTGGACAGCACTGGCTCTTCGGCTTTGAAACGGAGATGAAAACCACCCCCTAGAGTCAGGAACAACTAACACATATGTGCAAGGGGAACCTTTACCTTTACCTTTATGGATGCCTAGGAGTCTCACATCTGTTACAAATGAAAGAAGGGATGGAATTTTCTTCGGAGAACATTTTGCAGTGCTTCCATTGTGTGAGTACTGCTTTTCCTCCCAAGGCATATACCAATCAGCTTCTCTTTAAAAAAGGAGTGATCAAAATGTGATGGAATTTGTGGTCAAGCCAGAGTTGGCAAGGAGAACAGAAGTAAGGCCAATGCTTCACAGAAAAGATTGGGTAGGTGGCTTTCACTTCAAGAGGCAGAGGGGATTAGAATAAAACCCCTGGGGGTTATTGATTATTTTCCATGTCTTTGTTTTCCCTTCATCTTCATTTATAACAATTTAGAATGCCACTGTTACTAAATGTGTAATTGGCATCTTCTGGTAAGATATAGATCACATTGGAGAGTTTTCACATTTGCTGACTATCACATTGGGCTGTGCATAGAGGCAATGGTGTATAAAATCAATAAATAATTACAGCACAATAAGACTACCTCTTTGATGTCTTAAATTATAAATTGAAGTTTGTGACCTGCACTCCTGTCCTAAGGGCAGTTCCTCCTTTTCTCTCTCTCAGTGGCTCTGAAGAATGAAGAATGAATTCCCTCCTGGGAAATGTCATATGTACTAACCAGAGATTTCAAAACATTTGAGCTTTGAGGAAAACCAGCTGGGGTCTGTTGAAAGGTATAGTAATGCAGTGGTTGAAATGAGTGGACAACAGAAGGTGGCTGTTGTGCAGAGAAGCAAATAACTTATAGCATGAGTAAATACAACATATTTCCAACAGTTCCCAGAAGACGATGGTAGAGAGGAGAACTGGAGAGTTCAGAAATGTATCCAAAGGTGTTTAGATATCCAGAAGAACTAATGAAGACTTTTTGGCATACCTGTTAAAATGTCCAAAACAATTAGTGCCATATCTTACACAGACAAAATCCCAGAAGAAGATCTGGAAAATTAATGTTATTTAAATTCATGTCTCATAAATGGAATATATAATGTTGTTCCGTAATTGCACAGATTTTTCAGATCAAAGGGATGTTTCACCAATAAAAGCTTGTTAATGTCTCTTTTAAGCCAAGAGAATTGCATATATCCAATAAGGACTCAGTCCAGACTCTTAACTATGGCCTGGCCCAACGGTGAAATCCAAATTTTTTTACTATCGGTTCTGTGAGGGTGGCTTGGTGGGCAAGGCAGGGGAAGGATATTGCAAAATCTCCATTCCCACCCCTCTCTGGGGCCAGACAGAGGTGGTATTTGCCATTCCTCTGAACTGCTCAAAATTTCCGCTACTGGTTCTCCAGAACCTGTCAGAACCTGCTGGATTTCACCCCTCGCCTGGCCACATTAATTAGCCCGGAAGTGGAAATCCTAATCTCTTCACACAACCTATCAACATCTGAAAGTTTACAAGGCGAAAATATTTAGTTAT
>WNWU01016753.1:0-12760 GCA_012654045.1 Ptyas mucosa | reverse complement strand
AGGAGAAGGAGAAGGAGAAGGAGAAGGAGAAGGAGAAGGAGAAGGAGAAGGAGAAGAAAATGATGATTGTGGGGTTCTTGGTGCTCTCAGATCTTGGTTGTTTTCTTCCAGATGTTTCATTACCCAACCAGGGAACATCATCAGTGCTAGGGTGTGATGGCATACTAAAGTGAGTTCAGAGTGAGTTACTCTGTGGGGAACAAACTCCAGAATCTCCAGAAATGGAGCAGATAAATAGATGAGATGAAGACAGAAAGGAAAACTCACTCCGGTCCGTTTCAACGAAGTCTAATGAACATTAATGAGCAACAGGCCACGTGATCATGTCCCACAGAGTTCATGACAAACACACCCCGTTTTGCCCAGTTAAAATGTAGATTTCAGGGGCTCTTTTCACCGAGACAAGCACCCATTCAGAAGCGGCCTGTTTAATCAGGGTTATCTCTCCTGCCTTCTCAGCCTTGCAAATCCTGTAGGCAGGGAATTGGTCCTCCACCCTTCCGTGTGAGACGGCATGTTATATTTAGAATACTTTAATCTCTAACATGTGCAAGCATGAGAGATTCATTCTCGGTCAGCACAACGGCTTTGTGTTGCAAGAAAGACGCGCCGCTCGTCGTCTTCCGTTGAGGCTCAAAGACGTTTTGTCACCTGAAATGTTGACTCATGTTAGGGTGGAGGGGGAGGGGGCAGGTTGACAGCTCCCCAGCTTCCCTAGAGAATGAGGAGGATGAGGCTGATTTACCATCCTGGAAGGACTTAAAATTTTATGGCTTATAGCTTGAATAGTTGACCTCAGTTGGTCCACTGAGCTGAAACCAGTGAGCTCTTGACAGACGCAACCAGAAAGATCTATGTATTCCTTCTACTGACGTTACCATCTTGTCCTTGGGGGAATAACAGACAGGAAGGTCTCCCAAGACTCCTTAGCAAAATATTTTGAAGATGCAATACCTCGTGGATGCTTGGAGCTTGCTAGCTCTGGGACAAAGACCAATTGCAATGTCTAAGACAATGTCCTGTGAGATGATCTGGAATTTAGGTGACCCCCCCCCCCCACAAGGAGGCCAAGAAAGTGGACACATCCTGTAGAAAGTTCTAGGAAAAGCGCATCTCTTGGTATGTTGACTCCAACATTTGATGGAATCCAGGCTGTCCCATTCCATTCTTCAATCTGTTGTGTTTCTTTCCTGAGAGCGTAGCATTCTGGGTAAAATCAAAGAAGGACATTTTTTTTAAAGCGTCCAACCCCTGTTGAGTCAGAAATGAGGCGCAACCGTTGACTTGCTGCCTTTGAGCTTCTGAGCAGTCTCCAGCTATGAAAGTTTCTTGACTCACTTGAATGGTCATGGTTGTTTGAGGCATCTCTCCAAAATCACACTCTTGTTAGCTTGACCGTCACAATAGATGGGACTGCAGCAATATAGAGGGCAGGTGGGGTGAAGAGCAGAAACTGTGTATCTGTCTGTGTGCAAACTCTCTGTATCCAGATTTCCAGTGTTGGGCATCTGAGCCCTCCATCAAATTCTTACTCGGAGCCACCAAGGGTCCTTTTCATGGTCAAAAAGCATATGAAGAACAACGGCAGAAATTGGCTATGGCCAATCTAGAGAAAAGAAGGACTGGGGAAGACGTCGTAGCAGTGTTCCAATATTTGAGGGGCTCCCACAAAGAAGAGGGGGAGTCAACCTATTCTCCAAAGCACAAGAAGCAACGGATGGAAACTAACCAAGGAGAGAAGCAACCTAGAACTCAGGAGAAATTTCCTGACAATTGAGAACAATTAACCAGTGGAACAGCTGGCCTCCAGAAATTGTGGGTGTTCCAACGCTGGCAGTCTTTAAGAAGAGATTGGACAACCATTTGTGTGAAATGGTGTAGGGCAGGGATGGCGAACCTTTATGCTGCTGCGTGCCAAATGTGGGGGTCATGTGGGGGTCACGTGTGCACATGCCCACACCCATAATTCAATGTGCCCCCCCTGTGCATGCACACACGACCCCCTGCACTCCCCCCACTTTTGGCATACGATGGCACGGTAGGTCCGTTTTTTGCCCTCCCCAGGCCACAGAGACTTTCTTGGAGCCTGGGAAGGGTGAAAACGGCCTTCCCCACCCCCAGAGGTCCTCCAGAAGCTGGAAACAGCCTGTTTCTCAACTTCTGGAAGGCCCGAAAATCAGCTGCCTGGCACTGAACTAGGGCAATGCTCACGTGCCCACCGATATGGTTCCATGTGCCACCTATGGCATAGGTTCGCCATCACGGGTATAGGGTCTCCTGCTTCAGCAGGGGGTTGGATTAGAGGACCACCAAGGTTCTTTCTAATTCTGTTATTTTCTGTTACCTCTAAAATTGATGGGTTCAAACTCCGTTCCAAGTGTGTTTCGGAGTATCCGATGGAGATCTTGGAGGCAAGGAATCCATTTCTCTTTTCCTTGGAGCTCCTACGAGTAGGAGCCATCACTTGGGGCTCTGAGAAGAACAGCCCCTTCTCACGAAGGCTCACGGGAAAAGTCAGGAGGCCTGAGGTGCAACTGCGACTCCGAAAAAATGCAAAACCGCTCCAAAACGAGTTTTTTTTTTAAAATCTCCCGATCTGTATGGAACATTGGAAAATGCAGAGAGCTTTTGCTGACCTGTTCGCACAAACCGGAGCCAAATAAGAAAATCTAATTCCTACACATTTCAATGGTTATCACCCAGAAAAGAGCTGCGTTGTCAAGTTTTGAAAGAAACAAAAATGATGTTTCCGGAACGATCAAGAGGGGAAAAATTTCAAGACGTGTAACTCGGTCTCTTTAGAATCTTCTGTTTTTTCCGTTTGGAGACCGCTTCTTTCCTTGCTGATCCCTCAAATCTTTGGCTTCGGGGAAGAGGGGGTGTAGGGGAGGAGAGGTTTTTTTCCTTCCCTTGTAGCCCCTGAGCTTGCTCGGATCTGACAGTTCATCCATCTTGTGAGCTACAGAAAAAGCGGTGATTTAATGGCCAGGAGCTTGTGTTAGACAAGATTGGCTTTTCAATCAGGTGCAGCCTCACAACGCTGAAGGTAATTAAAACGCTCTAACTTGTTAAGACAGAGGGGGAAAATCTGCTGATGGCTGACATCTTCAAGTGGAGATCAATCATATTTGGACTGATTAGTTTGGGGATAAATCCACTAATTTGCATGTCCCGAGAATCTCCTCCGATGATCTTCCTCCAAATATTAGCTACAAGCTGTAACAGCATTAGCCAAAGGTCCAACATTTGCTAATTCTAGGAGGCATCACGTTTCCCCCATAGAAATGTTCCATCCTTGTGGCAATATTCCTAGGGTGTCCTTTAAAATTCCTAAAGAGCCTAATTTGTACATGATGTGATGGTGATTCCAGACACAAAGAAATAGCTTTGAATTCCTGTTCTTTTGTCATGAAGCTAGCTATTCCTGTATCCACCTTTTCAGTATCTCCATCCTTCTCCAGAAGTTGGTTGTTTTTAAAGCTAAGTCCAAAATCCTATGTCCTACTAGCATTACAGGATCATATATGATCTCTATCATAGGTAAAGGTAAAGGTTCCCCTTGCCCATATGTGCTAGTCGTTCCCGACTCTAGGGGGCGGTGCTCATCTCCGTTTCAAAGCCGAAGAGCCAGCGCTGTCCGAAGACGTCTCCGTGGTCATGTGGCCAGTATGACTCAACACCAAAGGCACACGGAACGCTGTTCCCTTCCCACCAAAGGTGGCCCCTATTTTTCTCCTTGCATTTTTTTTACGTGCTTTTGAACTGCTAGGTTGGCAGAAGCTGGGACAAGGAACAGGAGCTCACCCCGTTACGCGGCACTAGGGATTCGAACCGCTGAACTGCCGACCTTTCAATTGACAAGCTTAGCATCTTAGCCATTGAGACACCACGTCCTCCTTCTCTATCATATCTATCCTCTATCGTATCATATATCATATCAGAGATGATAGCAGTGCTCCGATATCTAAGGGGCTGCCACAAAGAAAAGGGGGGTACTTTGCAAAGTACCAGAAGGCATGACAAGAAGCGACGGATGGAAACTAGTCAAGGAGAGAAGCAAGAAGGAAGAATTAAGGAGGAATTTCCTGACAGTGAGAAGAATGAATCAATGAAATGACTTGCCTCCAGAAATTGTGAGTGCTCCATCAATTGAGGTTTTTCAGAAGAGACTGGAAAGTCATTTCTCCAGAATGGTCTAAGGCAGGGGTCTTCAAACTTGGCAACTTTAAGACTTGTGGACGTCAACTCCCTGACGTCCACAAGTCTTAAAGTTGCCAAGGTTGGAGACCCCTGGTCTAGGGTCTCCTACTTGAGCAGGGGGCTGGACTAGAAGACCTCCAAGATCTCTTCCAACTCTGTTATTATTATCTCTTGCCATGCTAAACCCTTGATCCTCTTCCTAGTCTCTCCTAGTCTCTCTTTCTAGGTCCAACCTCCACTCTACTGGAATCCCACCCGCTATTCTTTGACAGCTCCATCATTCATCCCCCTAAAAAGCACCATTACTCCTAAAGCAACTGTTGGGAAATCAGCGATCTCGTTAATTCAGAAAAGAACTGTTTGGATAAGCATCAGAACGAGTTCATTTTGTCACATTAACTCTCCCACTTTGCGCCGATGCTAATGAAATCAAGAAATATGGAGGTTCCAGACTCTTAAACTGCCTCTCCCTTTTGGATTTGCATAATGGCTCCTGCTGTTCAGGAGAAGGACTGTGTAGGCCTCAAAAGTTTATTTTCCCACTCCTCAGCCAGAGGATACGGGGGGAGGGGGGGAGTTGGGAAGGAGTGGATGGTGGGTGTTCTGACCTACTGTAGGCTTCCTTAGAAAGCATACAGCACAATCTTAGTTCTGGCAAACCTCTTTTATTCATATGGCTGTGAATTATTGTCATTCCCTGTCTGAAAGGCATCACAAACAGTCTTTCAGGGGAATGTTTATAAACACCCACCTTATCTCCCTTGGTACACTGCCAGAGAACTAATTGCCACATGCAGGGCAAGGCCAAACTTAGCACAGAGTCAAACAGAACTTTCCAAAGCTTGAACCGACCAGATGAACTAATTGCTTCCTGCAAAAACTCACGTCCCGTTCGCTCCTCTTTTATGTCTTATGGGAGGGGCCAATCATCTCCAAGCCTTACTCCCGAGTCGACCCTTTTGTCTTAACTGTTATTGCCTTCTGGCAGTTCTGCGCATGCGCACACTGGGAATAGGCTCCCCCTGTTCCTCTGCCTTGCTGACGTCAGACTCTAGAGGCTCTGGAGTCTGAACATAACTCCCAGATGGCCTTGGCCACCTCTCTGCCTCCAACGCAGAGCCCTCGTCTGAGCCTTCCCCAGACTCCAGGACTTGCCCATGTTCCTCCCCAGCCTCCTCACTGTCCAAATCTGCCGCCAGCTCTGCTGGCCACTGGCGGGCCACAACAGGTGGTTTTTCCGGTTGGACGGATCTGGCAGTGATTTGCCAAAAACCAAAGGTTTGGTGAGAAGGGAAAAAAAAGAATCCCACCAAACTGCAGGTAGTTCTCAACTTACAACAGTTCATTCAAAGCTACAACAGCAATAAAAAAGTGACTTATGGCCATTTTTGACATTGATGACCATTGCAGCATCCCCATGGTCATGTGGTCAAAATTCAGAGACTTGGCAACTGGTTCCTATTTATGATGGTTGCCGTGTTCCGGAATCATGTGATTGTCAAGTTCGAAGCACACTTATGCTGTTGCAACTACTATCACTTCTCAGCTTGCCAAAGAACCAAGGGGAAGATGGAATGTAGGCTTCAGACATCAAGAAGACGATCTGTGAGAGCCAAGGACACTTCAGCAGGCGTTTGCCAAACCCAAAGACTTTTTCTCATAACAATACAATGACATTCAATCGGACAATATGACCTGCATTAATAGGGGAAGGGTGAATCCTATACTTTAATTATGTGGGTTTCTGCGGGAATTAGCTAGATCTGGTTTTGCCCTCATCAGTGCCGAAATGATGTACTCAATAAAGTTTTGCATTCAGAGATTGGATCGTCTCGACCGTGCTTCCTTTGGTTGGGTTCATCAATCGATTGGAACGTAGACAGCGATCAGTTTTTGCAACTTCCTGAAAAGCGAAGTCAAGGAGGATGCCAGGTTTTTGAACCCTGGCACTACTTCGCATTTAAACCCATCCCTGCACCTTGTGCATCAGTGACTTCTAGTTCCTGTGTGATTATTCCCAGTATCCAGGTTGATTATTTGTCCATCTCCAAATTAGGTTTTGATGTTAAAAGGGGGCAAAAACGCTGATCCTTCCTCCTTTTCTCCATTTTCCCTCCCCAACTTCTTTGGGGCAAACTACCCATTCGAATTCTGCGCTGTCCGTTTGTGCTCCTCAGGGTTGCTAAGAAAGAAAGCAGATTTGTCGTCAACCTGCTGCTGGCCGAGCACCTCATATGTTTCACTGCCAGGTGAGGAAGAGAATTTCCCCTCCCCTCCACTTTATGAGGGGAAGGGATTAATCAGATGATGACTAGCATGCTACTGCAACCTTGATGGGAGTGCTTAAGTGTTCTGCTGAATTGGGGCCAAAAGAGAATCGGCTGCTTTGCTGTTCTTTGTAGAACAGAGAAAATTCACGCAGGGGAAAGCAATGCTGTGTTTGAACGACATGCAAAACGGGGGATTTGGGCAGGAGGCTGTTCTCTGAGCTGGCTGTTTAGCGCCTAGACCAGTGATGGCTAAACTGTCTGCCATTGTGTGCCAGGAGGGGATGGGGAGGAGGGGTCACGCAAGCGTGTGCCCACACCCATAATTCTATGCACCCCTCCCCTGTGCATGCGACACCCCCCCCCCCCGCTCCCCCCCTCCGCTCCTGGAACACGATGGCCTGGTAGGCCCATTTTTCTCTCTCACCTGGCTCCAGAGCCTTTCTAGGAGTCTGGGGAGGGTGAAAACGGCCTCCTCCCCCCACCCGGAGGCCCTCTGGAGGCCAGAAAGGGTCCATTTGCCAACTTCCTCTGGGACCAGAAGTTGGCAAACGGGCCATTTTCGGTCTCTGGAGGACCTCTGGAGAAGGTGGGGAAGGCCATTTTCGCCCTCCCCAGACTCCTAGAGAGGCTCTGGAGACTGGGAACAGCAAAAAATGGACCTTCCCCACCACCACCCCGAAGCCCTCCAGAGGCAGGAAACAGCCTGTTTCCCTATTTCTGGTGGGCCCAGAAGGCTTGAAAATCGGAGCTGAGCTCACATGCCCACTGATATGGCTACACGTGCTACCTGTGGCACACATGCCATAGGTTCGCCATCGCGGTCCTAGACATTTCGTTACCAAACTAGATAACATCTTCAGTGAGTTTGTTTTTGGGTGAAGTGTCTTGTTTGTTTATATAGATCCCGGGTGACTGGTTGAATCACAAGGCTGATTCTGGTCTTGTGACTTCTGACTGGTTTGCGGTGAGGCGTGGAATTCCGCCAGTTGAATTCAATTCACCAACCCCGCTGAAGATGTTACCTAGTTTGGTAACGAAACGTCTGGGAAGCTAAACAGCAATCTCGGAGGACAGACACCTCCCTCTGCCAAAATCTACAACTCGAGCTATGAATATTCTCAACAGTTTAAAATGGGGGATTATTTAGATCAGAGGAGCTTCATTTTGCTCCTGGTTGGACTTCTACTTGTCCATACCAGATGAAGAAGTAAAGCAGAGAATCTTACAGGCTAGCCTGCTAACAGAAACCTAATCTTCAAGAGGAAAGACCTTTGGATGCTGTTCAGACCTCACCAGGGCAGGTAGCAATGGTGGTGAGATCTAGGAGCAGATCCAGGAGAAAGGACCATCCCCAGCTATGTAGAAGCTGGCTGATAGAGCCACTTTCTCACAGATGTTCTTGTGATCCATCACCCAGCATCTGGAAGCCCACCAGCTTCCCAGGAGAAAAAAAAATGGTTTTGCCCAAGAATTTGAATCTTGGCAAAAGAGGGGGGGGAAAAGCTTCTTCTCTCAGTGAAGGACAGGATCCAAATTCATTCCCTATTAATTGAGAACACCTCAGAGGTTTAGATTAGATGAAAAGAGTTGGAAGGGACTTTGTTGGTCATCTAGTCCAACCCCCAGCCCAAGCAGGAGACCCTACACCATTTCCAACAGATGGCAATCCAGTCTCTTCTTGAAAGTTTCCAGGGATGAAGATCTCACAACTTCCAAAGGCAACTTCTGTTCCATCGGCTGATTGCTCTCACTGTCAGAAAATTCCTCCTTATTTCTAGGTTGAATCTCTCCTTGGTCAATCCCCATCCATTATTCCTTCTCTGGCCTTCAGGTGTTTTGGAAAAGTTCTTGACCCCCACACCTCTCTGTGGTAGCCCCTCAAATATTGAAAGATGCTATCTTGTCTCTCCTGGTCCTTCTCTTCACTAGACTAGCCAGGCCCAGTTCCTGCAACCGTCCTTCATATGTTTTAGCCTCTAGTCCCCTAATCATCCTGGTTGCTCTTCTCTGCACTCTTTCTAGAGTCTCAACATCCTTTTTATGGAGAAGGAGAAGAATGATTAATCAATGGAACTGCTTGCCATCTGGAGTTTTGGATGCTCCATCATTGGTGGTTTCCCAGAAAGGACTGGACAACCTGTCCTCTGAGCTGACTGGTCCCCTGCCTTGAACAAGGGGTTGGACTAGAAGACCTTCAAGATCCCTTCCAGCCCTATGATCCTATGATCCTATGAGTCTACCCATTTTAAAGTGGCAGTCAAAGAGGAGCAGGTGATGTTCTCCAGGCGCAAGTGAGAAAAACATCAAGTCGTCTTCCTTTCTAGAGTCTCATCACCCATTAACATTCGGCCACCAGGAAAAGCAGATAGCTTGCAGGAAAGAGACTCAGTGCAGAGAGCAGATGCTGCCATGCATCGTTGGATGCTGCTGAGATAGAGTCTACTTAACATAATGGCTAATCTGGCCTTGCCATGCAGGGATCATAATTACACTCGGGGTCCAGAAGCCATCCCTTATTCAAAACTGTCCTGTTCACTTTGCATTTATCTATAAAAACTTGGCACCCGCTCAGCAAGCCAGCAAACCGCAGTTCCGTCAGCAAGCCAAGTTCCTAGCTGGCCTGACTCAGCAAAATCACGTCTGATCGAACGTGGGCCAACGTCAGCTCCTTTCCTTCTCCACAACACAACCGGGCACAAACTCAAGGCTGGAAACAAGTTAAACACTGCACAAGCTAAAGGCGTCCTCCCGCAAAGAACAAACAAACGTTATTTGGGTTCTCCAACCGTCAGTCCTTCAAGCTAGGGTGGCCACCAACCATGATAGTCCTCCCTAGAAAATGGGTGGAGAAATCCAGAGAGATCTGGAAGAGGGTGGAGGGGAGGAGGCACTCTAAAAGAGCCGAAATCTTCTCTTTCGGCTCTTTTAATTTACTTCTCTACTCAACAGAACAGAACAGAACAGAACAGAACAGAACAGAACACAGAATGAAATACAGAATAGAATAAAGGTAAAGGTTCCCCTCGCACATATGTGCTAGTCGTTCCTGACTCTAGGGGGCGGTGCTCATATCCGTTTCAAAGCTGAAGAGCCAGAGCTGTCCGAAGACGTCTCCGTGGTCATGTAGCTGGCATGACTCAATGCCAAAGGCACACAGAATGCTGTTCCCTTCCCACCAAAGGTGGTCCCTATTTTTCTACTTGCATTTTTTAGATGCTTTCGAACTGCTAACTGTTGGCAGAAGCTGGGACAAGTAATGGGAGCTCACCCCGTTACGTGGCACTGGGGATTCGAACCGCTGAACTGCCGACCTTTCGATCGGCAAGCTCAGCGTCTTAGCCACTGAGCCACTGCGTCCCTTACAAAATAGAATTCCCTTCCCTATTTTATACTACAAAATAGAATAGAATGCAGAATAAAATAGGGAAGGGAAGAAAAGATTTTTAAAAACATGATTAAGTTTTAAAAAAATATCAAAAATCTTCTCTTTCAGCTCTTTTAATTTACTTCTCTACTCAACAGAACAAAACAGAACACAGAATAAGAGGATAGAATAGGATAGAATAGGATAGAATAGAATAGAATAGAATAGAATAGAATAGAATAGAATAGAATAGAATAGAATAGAATAGAATAGAATAGAATAGAATTCTTTATTGGCCAAGTGTGGACACACAAGGACTTCACAAGCTTTCAGTATACATACAAACAACAAAGTGATATAATCATAAGATATTAATAGAAGGTAGTAGGAAAGATGAGAAGGATAACAATAATACAGCCCTACTACATGGGTAAATATCCTTAGACATAAGACAGTGCTGTGGGAATTAGGGGTTCAACAGAGTGATGGCACGAGATAAAAAAAATGTTTATGTGTCTAGTTGTTTTGGCACGCAATACCTTATAGCGGCATCCTGAGGGGAGAAATTGAAATAAATTATGTCCAGGATGTGAGGGGTTTGTAGATAACTTCTCATCCCTCTTTCTGACACCCCTGGGGTGGGGAATAAACTCTGGAGAGTAATATCACTTCTCCTTCTTTTGAGCTCTAGCAGAAAGTGAGAAGAGGCTGCAAATACCTAACAGCAACTTACTAGTCCTCTGTGATCCTACGGGATCAGGCCCCTAGCTGGAGATATATTAAAATTCAAGAAGTGTGATGGATACATCTTGGGGTGAGGGAGGGATGCCTCACCCTCCACATACGAGAAGCGCTTTAACACATTTCGAGTTATTCGGTCCATTAAGGTTTGAATTGAGAAACATAAAGTTGCACTTGATTAAGTTTAAAAAAAAAATATCAAAAATTTTCATTGGCTAAGTGCCTATCCTCTACCCCAACACATTTGTCCTCAAGGCCCAGGACTCGACTTGGGAACTGATTTACAATTTATCAACCCATTAACCAAGAATCTTAATTTTTTTCCCCCCATATAATATAATTTTTTTAAAAAATGAAAAGTCTGGAAGGAGAATTTCCTTGTTGAAGGAAAGCTGAAAATCCAGTGTAAAGATGAGCCATAGAGGGTGGGAAGCAATCTAATGAAGAATCAGATTTTGGATCTAACTGAGGATTTAATGCTGGGGAACAATTTGCCCATTTTTTCAGGTTTTTAAAGCTCTTTTAGACAGAAACAAAGGTTCAGTCCAAAATCAGCCTTCTCCAATCTGGGTACCCTTTAGATTACTGTTCTCAAGCTTGGCATCTTTAAGATGTGTGGACTTCAATTCCCAGAATTCAATCAGAATAGAGCTGGAAGGGACCTTGGAGGTCCTCTAGTCTCACCCCCTGCTCAAGCAGGAGACTTTATACCATTTAAGACAGGTGGCTGTCCAGGATCTTCTTAAAAGCCTTTAATAATGGAGCACCCACAACTTCTGAAGGCAAGCAATTCTCCTCACTGTTAAGAAGTTTCTCCTTAATTCCAGGTTGCTTCTCTCCTTGATGAGTTTCCATCTGTTTCCTGCCTTGCCTTCTGGTGCTTTGGAGAATAATTTGACCCCCTCTTCTTTGGGGCAGCCCCTCAAATATTGGAAGACTGCTATCATGTCTGCCCTAGTCCTTCTTTCCTTTAGACTGGCCAAACTCAAATCCTGCAACCGTTCTTCATATCTTTTAATCACCAGGCTGTATGGCTATGAAAGTTGGACCATAAGGAAGGCTGAGCACCAAAGAACTGAGAATTGAGGTGCTGGAGAAGACTCCTATGAGTCCCTTGGACTGCAAGGCGATCCAACCAGTCAATCCTAGAGGAGATCAACCCTGACTGCTCTTTAGAAGGCCAGATCCTGAAGAGGAAACTCAAATCCTTTGGCCACCTAATGAGAAGGAAGGACTCACTGGAGGAGAGCCTAATGGTGGGAACGATTGAGGGTAAAAGAAGAAAGGGATGGCGGAGAACGAGGTGGCTGGATGGAGTCACTGAAGCAGTCGGCGTGAGCTTAAATGGACTCCAGAGGATGGGAGAGGACAGGAAGGCCTGGAGGAATGTTGTCCATGGGGTCGCGATGGGTAGGACACGACTTCGCAACTAACAACGAAAATCTCCAGACCTTTAATCACCTTCGTTGCTCTACAAAAAAACATCTTTTTTTGTAACGTGGTGACCAAAACGGGGTTGCCGTATTCCAGGTGTGGCCTTACTAAGGCTTTACAAAGCGGTACTAAAGCTTCAGGTGATTTGGATTCTACGCCTCTTGTTTATACAACGGTTCCACAATTTTTTAACACCACAATTCCCCATTATGGCCTGCCCCAGCTTGCTCTCCTCCTAACCATCCTGGGTGCCTTTTGTTTTCAGCGAGTTGTTTAAAGCTTGTCTGATTGTCTCTTCCCTCCTCATCCCCCCCTTTTAATTTAGGACGTTTTAATTGAAAAGTGTCTAAACATCTGTGCCCGTTTCCTAACACCTGTGCTCAACAAGGCTGTACTTCATCCGCGATTGTCCTGTCCTTTCTGCACGATAATGGCCAAACGGCACTTAGGTAGGCTTGTTTGAGCTGTTTGAGACACAGATGAGGCTCGGAGGGTGGATAATTAACAGAGAAGATTAAAAGGGATGCCAGGTTTTTTTTTTCTTCTCTTTTTGCATCGTGCGTGTGAAAGGAGGGTTTGGTCTCCAGCCCAAAACCGGCCAGACGGAGACGCAAACATTAGATTTTTCTGGTTATGTGCAATTGATGTGTTCTGAAAATTATTTTTTATTGAAAAGCGAAGTACGACAAATAGGGTTTGCATCAAAAAAAAAAAAAAATACAAGAGCCTTGGTGGCACAGCAGACTCAAGT
>WNWU01016749.1:0-16109 GCA_012654045.1 Ptyas mucosa | reverse complement strand
ACCTAAAACCTACTCCCTTGAGGTACAGCTTATTTGATAAAAAATAATATTTTCTTCTTGATTCTCGTACCTGTCTGGGAATCTGCTTCAGGATGGTGATCTCCTTGCCCCTGTACACCAGCGCCCCCAGTCTTTGTTTTCTCAATATCTCATCTCTCAGTTCCCTTCTCACAAATTTAATATGAATCTCTCTTGGTAAATTATGTAAAATTGCAAATTGTGAGTTTACTCTGTACACCAAGTCCACATCCCTTCCAATAGACTCCAAATCTCTTTCTAAAAATTCACCCAACATTTTAACCATCACTTCTCTCAAATTTTCCTGGTCAAGTTGTTCCACGTTTTGGAACCTGAGAAAATAAGACATCTTATCCAATTGTAAGGTTAACATTGCATTTCCTCTCCCATCCTCCACCTTCTGGAGTGCCCGTACCTCCCCCTCCAGACCACCCATCTTCTTCTTGTTTTGCTCTGCCAGCTGTTGAACATCATTTAAATCTTTTTTCATAAGTGTCATTTCAGATTTAATTTCAGATAATCCTTTTTGCACGTCATCTAACTTGTCCAACTTCTGATCCAATATCGCCAGTCTTTCCAAAATTTTTCCCATATCAGCTGCTGCTGATTTATGGCCCTTAGCCATCTTAGATCAGTAGAAGATGAGAAATCAAAAGACAAACCTCCAGAGAAGAAAGAGGGATTAACAATCAGAGTAATTTTTCAACTATCCACCAGTGGGCGCTCACAGGAGCAACGAGTCCGAAGTATAGAGTAGGTCAAACAGGAAGCCAGAGGAGAATGTTGTCTTCAATCATAAATAAAGAAGCAGGAAGTCAGACTGCCGCCATTGCCTACCGGGAAGAGAGGCCACCAGACCTCTCCAAGAAACTCTGCCACAGCCACTTTTCCAAGGAAAAGTCAGCAAGGTAAGGGGTTTCACTCCATCTCCTTCCCCCTAGTTCTCTGCCACGGCACCTTTCCAGCTACAAGGGGGGGGGACTCCAACCCCCCCCTCTCGCCTCCAGGATGCCTGCTCCACTCTCCAATCAGTCAGTACAGTCCGTTGTGCCTTCTTAGCTAGCACCGGTCCCCTTAGGCGCTGTGGCGCCTCCGCGGCCTCGAAAAAAAGCCGCCGATCGCCTCCCACCCCCTCTGGAGCCTCGGGCGCGCCAGCATCGGTCTCCCGGCCCCTGGAAGTGAGGCAGGGGACCCCTGGCGAGCCGCCCTCAAACGGCAAACGCCCCAATAATGGGGCGCTTGGCCCAAAGGGCCTCCAGATGCGGGGGATCGGACTCTGGGGCCAGAGCTAGCCCGATCAGAGTCTGTCGCCAGCGGAACCGGAAGCGGAAAACCGCAGCTCGATATCTTTGGTGTCAAGCATCACCTTCAGATGACTTGTAGGAAGAAATCTATAAAAATATATTCCAAGGCAAAACAAACAAACAAACATTTTTTTTAAAAAAAATGTCTTGATGTTGAAGAGATCAGGTGGCGGTCATCTTAAAAGAGAATTTGTATAAGATGATGCACTGTTTAAAGTATGACTTTAAAAAAAATATCTGGAATGAGTAAAGGTATCCTACTTGGACCGTGATGCCCTACGCATAGTCACTCATGCGCTTGTCACCTCCCGTATTGACTGCTGCAATGCTCTCTACATGGGGCTGCCCTTGAAGACCACTTGGAGGCTTCAGCTGGTGCAGAATGCGGCCGCGCGGGTAGTGATGGGAGTGTATCGACACTCCCATGTTACATCTCTCCTGCTTGACTTGCATTGGTTGCCGGTTGCCCTCCGGGTGAGAGTCAAGGTGCTGGTGATTACCTATAAACCCCTACATGGCTTAGGCCCGGGATATTTGGCAGACCATCTGCAGCCAGCAACAGCTTCCCATCACCCTGCATGTTCCCACAGGGAGGGCCTACTCAGGGTACCATCGGCCAGACAGTGTCGGCTGTTGACCCCCAGGGAGAGAGCTTTCTCTGTGGGCGCACCTACCCTTTGGAATCAACTCCCTTTGGAGCTCCGGGTGGTCCCCGACCTTTGCTCTTTCCACCGTGGCCTGAAAACATGGCTATTTCACCTGGCTGCCCTGGACTGATGGAGGTTTTAGTAGAATTTTAACTGGGTTTTATTGAATTTTTGTTAATTTTAACCTGGATTTTTGTTTTAATGGTTTGTTTGCTTTGTTTTAATTGTTGTGAGCCGCCCTGAGTCCATTGGAGATAGGGCGGCATACAAGTTCCATTAATAAATAAATAAATAATAAATTTCAAATTTATATTGGAAATGTGGTCATCAAGAAGGGTCTTTTTATTATGTTTTGGTGGATTTGTAAATAAGCTAGAAAATTTTGTGTTCAAATACGTAACAATGATACGGAAATTTTTAAGAACCAACGTTTAATTGAAATGAGAATTTTTCTTGCTGGGATTAAAGGATAGACAAATAGAAGAATATCAGACTATTTTTAGGTATGACCATGGCTGCAAGATTACTTGATGCGCAAAAATGAAAAGGCTCTGAGATATTTATGACAGAGAATGGATGGTGAAGATAACAGAACCAGCACAGATGGCAAAATTGACCTGTTTGATTAGATAAAAATCAACAACTATGCTTATCGGTTTCTGGAAATCCGTTATGGACTTTTTACTAAAAAAAAAGGAAGAGAGAAATGTGAACTTGTGATTTGTGGTTCTGATGATTAATAAAGGCAGCTTATAGAAAGAAGGAAAGTATGATGTAATTACTTTTTTTCTATTTCTTTCTCTTTTTTCTATTTTTTTTCTCACTATTTTATATATATTTCTTTTCAATATTTGTATGGCTTTTATCTTGTTAAAATCAGGGGTGAAATTCCGCAGGTTCTGACAGGTTCTGGAGAACTTGTAGCGGAAATTTTGGGTAGTTCAGAGAACTGGCAAATACCACCTCTAGCTGGCTCCAGAGTGGTGTGGGAATGGAGATTTTGCAATATCCTTCCCCTAGGAATGGGGATTTTGCAGTATCCTTCTCCTGCAGTGGGGTGGGAATGGAGATTTTGCAGTATCCTTCCCCTGCCACACCCACCAAGCATGCCCACCAAGCCAACCATGCCCACAGAACCGGTAGTAAAAAAAATCTGAATTTCACCACTGGTTAAAATTATGTGCGTGCATATCTCTCTCTCTCTCTCTCTCTCTCTCTCTCTCCCTCTCTCCCTCCTCCCTCCCTCCCTCCCTCCCTCCCTCTCTCTCTCCCCCTCCCTCCCTCTCTCTCTCTCTCTCTCTTCTTTTGCCAATTGGGTCCACCATACTTACTGATGTCGGTGATCCATCTTGTTTTTGGTCTGTTTCATGGATGCTTTTTATCAAATGGGATCCATTCTATGACTGCCTTGGGCCACCTGCCACCTTCTTGCTATGTGACCAAACCATTCCCATTTCATGGTGGTTATTATTCAGTATACCTTTCTAAGTTTCCAGTTGGGGGGAAAAAAACCCCACCCTAATGGTTATGTCATATGTTGAATGATCGAAGCACTAGACCCACAATTGCCATACAAAGTGGGAATGAATCCTTGTTCTTTGCCTGACAGAACAAAATACTTTATGCCAGCTCTGTTTGGCAATAACAGCCCAATGATAATAATGTTCTTTGAGACTTGTAACAACTATTGAGATTGGAGCCTAATGGAAGAACTGGATCTATGAAGGTATGTAGGATATTTCCATGGAAATCACTCCAAAACTATGGCCAAGAGACAATCTTATAGGGCAGCAGGAGTCTGGAACCCTCTCTTCCTCATCCAAAAATTTCTGCAGGGAAGACTCATGCTTGACCTCACATCCACAGTGAGGATGTCCATAGGTGGGTCAGCCAATATTTCTCAGGTTCTGTTGTGGCCTGCTGGTGGCCAGCAGAGCTGTCAGCAGAGTTGAACACTGAGGAGGTTGGGGAGGAATATGGGCCAGTCCCGGGGGCTGGGGAAAGCTCGGACGAGGGCTCTGCATCGGAGGCAGAGAGGGAGCTAGATAGCAGTGAGGCAGAGGAACAGCTGGAGCCTGTTCCTAGTGTGCACATGCACAGAGCTGCCAGAAGACAAGAACAACTCAGAAAGCAGGGTCAACTTGGGAGTAAAGCCACATCTTGGAGATAATTGTCCCCTCCCATAGGACATAAAAGAGGAGAGAACAGGGAGTGGGCTTTTGCAGGAAACAATTCGTTCCTTCCGTTACTCTGAGAGACTCTGTGCCAAGTTTTGCCTTGTACTGTATTTGGAAACTAGTTACCTGACAACCTTCCAAGCGAGATAAGGTCTGTGTTGATAAATATTCCTTTGAAAAACTGTTTGGACAGGCCTTGCTGACTGTGAACGAAAGAAATTCATAGTCATATAAATAAATGAGGTTCTGCCGGGACCAAGACTCTGCTTCCTGCTTTTTAAGGTCAGCACACACACTACTGCAATGTACTCTACATGGGGCTGCCCTTGAAGAATATTTCAAAGCTCCAACTAGTGCAGAATGTGGCTGCATGGCTAGTAAATATAACACCTGTATTATGTGATCTGCATTAGTTGCCAGTGTGCTTCTGGGGGCTGTTTCATCTTTAAACCCCTTCATGATTTGGGATTGGGTTATTTGAGGGACTGTTCACACACAGAGACCTGTTATTTCTAACTGTCCAAGCCTATCCAGCAGGATGGTCATGCTCTGGATTCTGCTGGCCATGGAATGCCAGTTGCTGAAGCCCACAGGGTGGCTTTTCTGCTATAGCACTTACCCTGTGGAACATTCTCCCTCAAGATATTAGGATGGTCGTAACTCTGATGGCTTTTCATAAGGGTTCTGTGGCAAGCCTGGCACTCTGATGGTATGAAGGTTCCCATCTCCTGGTTGTGCTAATAACTATCAAATAGGAAACAGAAAACAGAATAACAGAAAAGCAGAATAACAGAGTTGGAAGGGACCTTGGAGGTCTTCTAGTCCAACCTCTTGTTTAGGCAGGAAACCCTACACCACTTCAGACAAATGGTTATCCAACATCTTCTTAAAAATTTCCAGTGTTGGAGCATTCACAACTTCTGCAGGCAAGTTGTTCCACTGATTAATTGTTCTAACTGTCAGGAAATTTCTCCTTAGTTCTAGGTTGCTTTTCTCCTTGATTTGTTTCCACCCGTTGCGTCTTGTTCTACCCTCAGGTGCTTTAGAGAATAGCCTGACTCCCTCTTCTTTGTGGCAACCCCTGAGATATTGGAACCCTGCTATCATCTCTCCCCTAGTCCTTCTTTTCATTAAACTAGACATACCCAGTTCCTCCAACCATTCTTCTTATGTTTTAGCCTCCAGTCCCCTAATCCTCTTGGTTGCTCTTCTCTGCACTCTTTCTAGAGTCTCCACATCTTTTTTTATATTGTGGTGACCAAAACTGTATGCCGTATTCCAAGTGTGGCCTTACCAAGGCCTTATAAAGTGGTATTAACAGTTCACATGATCTTGATTCTATCCCTCTGTTTATGCAGCCCAGAACTGTGTTGGCTTTTTTGGCAGCTGCTACACATGGCTGGCTCCTATTTAAATGGTTGTCCACTAGGACTCCAAGATCCCTCTCACAGTTACTACATATATAATATCTTACTTAAATATAATACCTTAGTGATTGTGGATTTTAATGTTTATATTTATGATAGGAATTGATTTTTGTTTGCTAGCCAGAATCACTTGTTGAGATGCATGGCAATGCAAAGCGAAAATGAATGAATGAATGAACGAATGACTCCATCCATCCCTCCATCCATCCACTGGAGTTGGGTGGCGGTAACAAATCTGAATAAATAAAAAAATAAAACAATAAGATCAAGATAGGAGTTGTGGCAAAGCAATCAAAGCCTCTCCCCCCCCAATCCAACTACTTTGATTACTTTGACCTCCTTTGCAGTCACCATTCTCACCCTCTACTACTAAGATTAATGGAAAACATATATACACAGTAAATTGCACACTAAAAACATGATCAAAAGAAATTCTAAAGACCTTTAGAAGCACCCCTCAAATGAAGTAGATAAAAAGAAACTTTCTTGTTCACCTAAGGTTGGCTGAAAAATTCTTCATGCTTCATGAACATCGTGCTAATGAGAGGATACAGAATCTGTGCTTACTTATTAATTGCTTTTTATTGCACGAATATTCCCCTCAAACCCAATCAACTCTTAGTAGTTTTTGTGGAGGAGCTTTAAATGTGGCTGAGGTCTTGCCCTGCTTTGCTCTGCTTTTTCTTCTCTCTCCTCTTCCTCACTCATAAAAACTTTCTGGAGTAGCAAAGATGGAACATTGTCTACAACTCTCTGCTAGCTCTCTCCAACTTTTGGAAAGCTAAAGTGAAGAGAATAAAGAAGAGTTATGGAATTGCAGCTTGATGTAAAGGAGGATGAGGAAGAGAAAGAAGGGAGGAAGAAGTAAGGTATGATTGGGTGAAGGTGGGGAAGAAAGAGATCCAGAAGAAGTGAGACAAGGAAACTCAAATGGATTGGCAGCGGTGGAGAATCCAAGAACGTGCAAGGGAAAAAAAATGGACAGAAACCTATCAATGTTTTTTCCATGCAGTATCTTAAATTGACATTTCATCTGATGATGAAGATGATTTGAAATTTATTGGTTGCCCAACTCCAGAGGACTCTATTCCAGAATTGTCTTCTTTTCTTTCAATATTCTGCTCCACTCACCTTCTTTCCAGCTCGGCTTGCCCTTCTCTCCTTGTTTTGAGTGGCCTCTTTCAAAGGCAGATAACTACCTAGCAGACCATCTTCTCCTTTCCTTTGGCAGGGCTGGATGGCTTTTGTGTCTTGAGATACAAGCTGGGAAACAATTGACTTCTAACAGAGGAAGATATTTAATGCCACCATCCAATCACTCCGGACTTTAATAAGCATTGTTGGTTTTAATATCTGTCCACGGTTTCCTCCTACAGAATTTTAACAAGGTAAAGGTTCCCCTCACACATTTGTGCTAGTCATTTCCGACTCTAGGGGGTGGTGCTCATCTCCGTTTCAAAGTCAAAGAGCCAGCGCTGTCCGAAAACATCTCTGTGGTCACATGGCCAGCATCACTAAATGCCAAAGGCGCACGGAACACTGTTACCTTCCCACCAAAGGTGGTCCCTATTTTTCTACTTGCATTTCAAACTGCTAGGTTGGCAGAAGCTGGGACAAGTAACAGGGGCTCACCCCGTTACACGGCACTAGGGATTTGAACCACTGAACTGCCGATGTTTTGACAGACAAGCTCAGCGTCTTAGCCGCTGAGCCACCGTGTCCCTAAAATTTTAACAAGAGACAAATAGAAACATCCATGTCCTCCTCCCAATACCAAGCTTATAATTAAAAGGCTAGGGAGGATGGAGGAGAGAGGAAAAGAAGAGTACAGTATTTGAATTATTGAATGAAAGGTATAGGATTCACTACCACCCCCTATAAAGGGAGGTACAAGGAATGTTAATGCTTTCAAATATTGGTGTTGGGGAAGACTCCTGAGAATACTGTGGACAGCCAAGAAAACAAACAACAAGTCAACCAAAATTATCCAAGGCACAAATGATCAGTCTCAAATCCATCCATCCATCCATCCATCCATCCCATTTCTACACTGCACATCTCACCTATGCGACTGGGCAGTTTACAATTTTTTTTAAAAAAAATCCTACTTCAGACACCATAAGAACCTGCCTCAGGTAAAGGAAAACATAATTTTTGAAACAATTAGTCATCAAAAAGGAACTTTTACTGAGAGAAAGTGATGGCAGAGAAGTCAGGTGGAATCTGAAGTTGCCACACAAAGCATTAAACTACACCAGTTTACTGGTAGCCAATGCAGTGTTGCGTAGGTGCTTTGAGAATTCCAAGGCATTAGCTTGATAGCAGTTCATCCCCAGAAGACAGTGACCTTGGTGTCAGAATAGAATCGGTTGGGAGGAAGCCCATCTGTCTTCAACATAGTCCCTCTCCCTAAATCTCACATGGTTACAGCAAATCTACAAGCATGCAAAGAATGCAACCCTGATACCCACCTCCTCCCTCCTCTATCAGAATAGCTGCATCCCAGCAGCAGATCTGACAGACACATTATGGAAAGACCCAGAAGCTGTAATGTTGGGAAAGTAGAAGGAAAGAAAAGAAGATGATGGTTGAACTCAGTTAAAGAGGTGATGAGTGCACTGCTGAGAGACCTGAAAGGCTAGGTTAGGGACAGATTGTCATGGGGAAAATCTATCACCAAGGATTGACAATGACTTGATGGCACACAATCAATCAATCCAGACAAAAAAACTTTCTGTAGTTTCTTCTTCTGTATATATCAATTATTATAAAAACATCTAATAAAATTTAACAGGGTTAAAGTCTCTTTTTAGATAGACTGAGGTGATGGCCACAGGCTGCAGATTTTTCATATTTGTGATTTATTACATACCTAACTTACATTGGATCTCAACCTGTGGAATTACTTACAAAGTTGGAGCTTGTCTTCCTTTTGGGGAGATACATATTTTCATCTATTGCGCTTATCTAACAGGCAAATAAAAAAGTAAAGTCACCTTCAAGTGATAATTTTCATGGATACATTCCTTTTATTTATTGTTTATTAAATTTATACGCTGCCCACCTCCCCGATAAGGCGACTCCGGGCAGTATATAAATTTAATAAATAAGTATGTTGTTATGTTGGCAATAATATGGAAGTTTCCTGCTTCCAGAACTTAATAAATATGATCCTGGCTTTCTCTGGAGGTCTTCCATTTCAAATACTGACCTGGTTCATCCCTGCTCAGTTGCTTAGTTCTTCAAACCTAGGTCAGGACGGGCATCTGCTGAGACCGCAGTGTCTTTGGCTCATAAAAAGTGAGATGGGAGAAGAACAGGGAGACCAGAAATAAGCATACCCTGGAAGTTGTTCTTACCCAGGCTTCCAAAAATCTTTTTTACTGCAACAGCTGTGAATTCTGTTCATTCACAGATGAGTCCCAAATAGTTGTAAAGAGTCCTTCGGGATAAGGCTGATAATCACTCACCTTGATCTTCCTTGACACGCTGACAAAGATCTAATTGGCAAAGCCACATGAAGTCCAGAATCAAACAGAGCTTCAGGCTTTAAGCTGAACAGAATGAACAAATGTTGCTTCCTGCAAAGGCCCACGTGCCTTTGCTTCTCCTTTAATTCTTATGGGAGGGGCCAATCATCTCCAAGCCCTATTCCTTGAGTCGTCCCTTTTGTTTTAACTGTTCCTGCCTTCTGGCAGCTCTGCGCATGTGCGCACTAGGAACAGGCTCTCCCTGTTCCTCTGCCTCACTGATGTCTGACTTTGGAGGCTCTGGAGGTAGCACGTACCTCCCAGACGGCCCTTTCTCTGCTTCTGATGCAGAGCTCTCTTCCGGGCCTTCCCCAGACTTGAGGACTGGCCCATGTTCCTCCCCAACCTCCTCACTGTCCGTCTCTGCTGCCAGCTTCGCAGGCTGCCGGCGGACCACAACAGAAGTTTAAAGGAAATATAGACAGCAGGGAGGGTCCAAAGTTGTATTCACCCTTGCTGTAAGTTTTCTTCCTGGTCAGTTTCAGTAGCCCTATTTTTTTTCCTAACGTACAACTCTGTCCCACACCTACTTGCCAAGGAGAGTTGAAAGCAACTGATAGAAAGATTCCTTTTATTAGCTACTGCTTCTTTCAGTGTACAAAGTTCAATCTGTTTTATCTTTGTACAATACTCCCACACATCACAACACAGTGTGGCTGAAATGGTCAGCTGCATCCTCCATACGTTCTAAGCAATAATGTAAATTCACCCCAAAGCCCTCTCTTACTTGGCCCCTGAAAAGTTGATGCGTCCTCTAACAGAGCTAGTGAATCAAATTCAGAAGCAACAAGAATGTGATGGAATTTGTTCACTTCTCATTGTTGGATCAGATTGGTGGGTGGTAGCTAAACTTCCTCTCTCTCTCTCTCTCTCTCTCTCTCTCTCTCTCTCTTTTTGCTAGTAAACTAAAATTGATTAATCTAAAGCAGTGGTCACCAACTGGTAGTCCGTGGATGACTGGTGGTCCATGAGAAAATGTTGGTGGTCCACAGAAAAATTATTTGCATTTTTTATATTGCACTAAATCACGGGTCCTCAAACTACGGCCCCTGGGCCGGATATGTGCAATGAACGTTTGTGTTGCTGCAGAGAGTCTCCCCTTTTGGGGTCTTTTTGTGTGGGTCAGAGAGGGGCAACAATTCTGACTTAGGTTCTGCTTCAGCCTTCTGGTGTGGGGCTTTGGGTGAAGGCTGGAGGGAAGTGCCACTGGTGGTGAAGAGCCAGAGGGCCTTGTTCCAGTGGGACTGCATCATGGCCTGGAACTGGCTGACCATCTCAGCCTGCTGAGCCTCCAGGCACCGGTACCTGGCCTCCCACAGGTCTTCCCTCTGCTTGGAAAGCCTATGCTCATAGTCCTCAGTGAGGTGCTTCTGCTGAGCCTCCTTCTTGGTCAGATCCAATTTGAACTGAGGCAGCTGTTTTGTCAACTCTTTCTCATGGTGGCTGCTTAGCTCCAACAACTGCTTCCTGTTGGGGCCCTAAGGAGCCCAGGTGGGGAGGCGAGGAGTGGCTGGGAAGGGAGGGGCAAGTAGTGGCCGGAGAGGCACCCCTCAATGTGAGTGACATCGAGTTGGTCACACCTACCCAGTCACATGACCACCTAGCCACACCCACCCAGCCAGTCATTAGGCAGATTATATTAGTGGTCCGTGGGATTTCAAATTATGAATTTAGTGGTCCCTGAAGTCCAAAAGGTTCTTTGAGAGTAGAGAGTAGCGGTGTTGGGTTGACAGACCTTCCAGGATGTGGAAAGCTTATCAAAAAAGAGCACCTCCAAAAGATACATATCTGGTAGGGAATACAAACAGAGCAAAGGGCAGAAAACTTTTAACATGAGTTAAAAGAGAACGTGATTTGCACTATCCTGGAAAGCACCAGGAGATTCCTTCAGAGTTTACCCCTATTATATGTAAATGCTTTCTGGAGAAATAAGTGTGAGGAGGGATCACATATCCTACATGTTTGGGATCCTTATTTTATCAAGAAAAATGGTAAACAGGCCTTTATACAAGGTACACATTATTAAATGCATTTACAACCTGAGGTATCCTTTCCAAGGGTAAAATTTGCATATCATATATAACCACAACTGATGCATTTTAGTTCTTTTATCAGGAAGGATTGTAAACAAGGTATAAGTTATTAACTGCACTTACAGACTCAGTCATCCCTTACAAAGATGCACCGTAGGCAATTACAATGAAGCCAATATTATGTCAGCGTTGACAATGCAATTAAAAGTTCTTTATACTTAATATATCATCTATCCTTCCCATGTAATGTAAACGCTGACTGAAATCCTGTTTCTTTGAATAAAAAAATGTGGTTGATTGTCTTGTTAACATTCAAAGTATTGTTTGATAAAATTGTAGAAGTTTCCCAAAGAGAAGTCTTGCTTGGTATGTTACATGAAATTTACCCCCTCATTTCTCAAACGTTCTCAAACGTTCCATGTTTACTTCGGCTATCCCTTATTAGTAACCATGACTATCCTGTTCCTAATGGTGTCCCTTGATGTAACCCAGCCCGTGAAACCCTCTATCCTTCCACTGAAAGCATACAGTCCCGCTTCTCACGTCCATATATTTTAACTCCTCCCTTGATGTTCTTTCCAAGGCCACTGGTTACACCTTCAAGATCATTTCAATGGTCCGGAACCACACCGCCTTACTTGCTCTTTTCAAGGCTTTGGTCGCACCCTTTATATTGGTACATATCACCTCATGTTCTTATCAGATATGCCTGTTCCACCCCTGGTTGTCCTTTTTATCTCTACCTTTCACCTGACACCCATATATGCTCGTTACCGTTCCTCTCACTGGGGTAGACCATCTAGTCCGGGTGGAGCTATATTCTTGGCCTAGCACATTCCCTCTTCAGTTGAAGAGTTGAGAAGTCCACAAGAATTTGTTAAAACGATACCTTTTTTTTTTCTCGTTCCCTTCTACAGAAGTTTGGTTATTGCTGGACAAAGACCCCAACTGACAATCCAGTTATGAAACTTCCTGCTTGGAAATGTTCTCTAGCTATCAACCCACTATCCTCTTGGCAAATGTTTTTCAACCTTGGCAACTGGACGATGTGTGGACTTCCAACTCCCAGAATTCCCCAGTCAGCCTTGCTTGTTTGGGGAATTCTGGGAGTTGAAGTTCACACATCGTCCATTCACCAAGGTTAAGAAACAGTCCTTTAAGCATCAGAAGAAACTCCCGTCATTCTTCCATTTTCTTAATGGTTATGGAAGATCAATGTTTATTTATTTATTTTATTAATTTTATTTGTCAACAAGTATAAGGGGAAAAAGTAACAGTATAGACATAGACATGGACACATGGCAAAAAAATTGGCACAAATAAAAGGATATAAATAGGCAAAATATAGCCATAAACACATAGAATGATTACATATACAGTAAATGGGGACAGTAGGACAGGGACGGTAGGCATGCTGGTGCGCTTATGCACACCCCCTTTACGGACCCCTTAAGAAACGTGAAAGGTCCACGGTAGACAGTTTAAGGTAAAAGGTATGGGGGATTAGAGAGTCTAACAACAGGATCAGGTAGAGTGTTTTAGACATTTACTACTCTATTGCAGAAGTCATATTTCCTACAGTCAAGATTAGAGCGAATTACATTGAGTTTGAATCTATTGATAGCCTTGTGTTACTACGGTTGAAATTAAAGTACTCATTTACAGGTAGAACATTTTGGTAAATAATCTTATGAACTAAACATAGGTCAGAACGTAGATGGTGGGGTTCGAGGCTATCCAGATCTAAAATTTCAAGCCTGAATATAGGTATAGGGAATTTTATTTCGAGCAGAGGATATGAGTACCCTGCTAGTAAAATATCTCTGGACCCTCTCTAAAGTATTGACTTCTGAAATACAGTGAGGGTTCCAGGCAGGTGAGCAGCATTCAAGTATAGGTCTGGCAAAGTTTTTATATGCCCTAGTTTGGAGTATAGTGTTACCAGAGAGAAAACTTCACAAAATAAGATTGACAACTCTTAATGCCTTTTTTGCAATGATGTTACAGGGATCTCTGGGACTTAGATCTTTTGAAATGAGTACTCCTAGGTCCTTGACAGAGTGTGGATCAACTTTTAGATCGTTACCAGCCAGAAAATATTTGCTTTTATTATTTCTATTGCCAATGTGCAGGACTGAGCATTTGTTAGCAATGTATTGGCTCTTAGTGTCTGGTTTCATCTATTTTGATTTATTTGTTGCATTGATCTTTGTTCCATTATTGTTATATTGTTTGATTCTGCACTTGACCTTTGCTTTGGAATATGGAATTCTGAGATTAAACAAATAATAAAATTCCAATCCAATCTATTTTACAGGAGGTGTTACTAAATAGTTCACTTGTTCCAAGTGTGTCCAGCAAGAGAAGGTCAGAAAAACCAACATGGCATCCATATCCATGGCATCCATGATTTGCAACTCAAAAGTAGGTGTTTGGATCAGAGGTGGGTTTCAGCAGGTTCTGACCAGTTCTGGAGAACCGGTAGCAGAAATTTTGAGTAGTTCAGAGAACCGGTAAATACCACCTCTGACTGGCCCCGCCCCCATCTATTCTCTGCCTCCCAAGTGCCAGCTGATTGAGAGGGAATGGAGATTTTACAGTATTCTTCCCCTGCCATACCCAAGCCACGCCCACCAAGCCATGCCCTGCCCACCTAGCCACGCCCACAGAACCAGTAGTAAAAAAAATTGTATCCCACCAATTGGATCACATGTTTGTATCTACCACATTGCCTTTTTTTAACCATCTGCATGTGGACATCCCTTCAGTATTCTGCCCTATTGGGTGAGGTGGATTTTTTAAAATCCTGCTCTGTTCACACTTTATTTGTTACATATCAATATTTTGGAGGCAGCTTCCTATACTGTACATAGTTTTAAAAATAAATCTTTGGAAATCCATGTCACATATTTTCCCCCCTGTTCTTATTTTCCCAATGTAACTTCACCTAATGTCATTAAAAAACAACATTATATAAACATATGCAGATGTATATATGTGTATGTTTGTGTGTGTATATACATTTACATGTTTCTATGTACATCTTTATGGATTCGAACTTGGGCTGCCTGCATGTTAGGCAGTTATATTAACCTCTGAGCCACAAATAAGGGTATGGCTAGCTGATGAGAGCTAAATAGCTTGAAATAGATCTATACGAGCCTCCCTTTATTTCTTTATCAGCGAAATATCCATTTGGTATAAAATGGTTTGTCGTGAACGCGACTGCTTGAGGGCTCCTGGATTGGAGCTGAAAAGTGAAAATACGAGTTCCAGGTATATTAGTAAAAAAAGAAGCAGACATACTGCGAACTCCGGAACTTAAGATTTTAAAATTTTAAAAGAATTAAAATTTTATTTTACTAAGCTTTTGTCAGCCGTCTGCTGACATTGTCAGAGTATTAAACTACCATTACAGAGATCTCTGCCTTTACATACATACATACATACGTGTTGTATGTATGTATTTTCCTGAAAGTAAGACCCTGTCTTATATTTTTTTGAACCCCGAAATAGGTGCTTGGTCTTATTTTCGGGGAGGTCTTATTGTTTTGGGCCACGTGGAACAAGATGGGACTCCTCTTGCTGTCTTAGCTGATCTCCAGCTCTGCGTTTAAATATTTTTGGGGAGGGCTTATTTTCGGGGGAACAGGTTATATATGTATACCCATATAAAGATATACATATATACATATATTTACATACACACACACACACACACACACACACACGTGTGTGTGTGTGTGTTTGTGCCTGTGAGTGTGTCCACTAGTGGCTATCTGGGTTTTTTTCATTCCAGACTTAGCAGCACTAATGCTTTCTTTTTCATATCTGAAAATGCTTTCCTTGCGGTCTTTAAATTAGAGCGAAACGGTTGCACACATTGTTTCCCCTGAAACTCATGCTGTTGTTAAAAGCCAGTTTGCACATAATTTCCAAGCAGACTCTGTGCAGCAGAATTCTGCTACACTTCACTAAAATGCTGCCATTTGGGCAGTCCCAACCTTCTCTGTTGTGATGCTACGTTGGGCTATTGAGTATTGTGAGCAGGACAGAGATACCAGCTAAACAAATGCAACAGTTCCTTTCCTGCCAGCAGTCATCTCATTGATGTGCGTGCAGGGGTAGGCAGGTTGCTAATTGAATGTAATTTTGCCAGGAGGAATTTTAGCTGGGAATCAACGGTAAAAGAAAATTCTCTCATTCTCAATGTTGTAAAAACTAAGTTGCAGACAAAGAATAGATGGTAGAAACATTCAAGGCTGGGAAATAAGCCTTGAAGATAAAGGTCAAAACAAATTCATTGACCTGAAGAGCAGGAGGAAGAATATGTATACACATAGTCCTTAAGTTACAGCTATTCATTTAGTGACCGTTCGAAGTTACAGAAAGCATTGAAAAGAGCGCCTTATGGCCAGTGGTGAAATCCATTTTTTTTACTACTGGTTCTGTGGGTGTGGCTTGGTGGGAATGGCAGGGGAAGGATACTGCAAAATCTCCATTTCTTCCCCACTCCTGGGGAAGGATATTGTAAAATCTCCATTCCCTCCCCCACTCTGGGGCCAGCCAGAGGTGGCATTTTTTTCCCCAAAAAAGTTTTTATTGTTATTTCTCATAAACATATTTAAATGTACAATCTTTTATCCATCATTTTCCATTCATCTTATCTTTTAACTTTCATTTTTAGTTGTTCGGGGCAGCTCTTTTACCATTTACCCTCCATTTTTTTTACCACAACTTTTCCTCTTCTCCTCCCCTTCTCTTCCTTTCTCCAACTCTTCCTACTTTCTTCGTTCTTCATCTCCTTCTCTTTCCTACTTCCCCTTCCTTTTCCCCACTCCTCTCTTCTTCCCCCTTCTAGCCTTCTCTTCTACTCCTCTTTCCCCTCTCTTTTCTTCCTCTCCTTTCCCCTGTCTTCTTTCTCTCCCTCTCCTCTCCTCTCCTCTCCTCTCCTCTCCTCTCCTCTCCTCTCC
>WNWU01016747.1:0-24017 GCA_012654045.1 Ptyas mucosa | reverse complement strand
ATATATATATATATATATATATATATATATATATATATATATAATCACAAAGTTTTATATGACTAGCCACTTCTTAAGGAGGATAGAAAGGAGGGAGAAGGATATGGGTAGACAGAGTGTGATTTATTTTTTTTAGGTAGAATTAATCAGGTAATTATTTGTACAAATGGCCCTGTTAATTTTAAGTGTTATGGAAGCAAGGATGCAATCATGCTTTCCTCAGCATGACAAGAGTCAGCCTATTTAGAAAAGCATTTGAAGCTGCATCTACCAAACATAATGTTTCTTTCTTTATATATTTATTATATTAGTTTCTTTCCTCTAAGGAGATGTGAATAGTCTTGCTTTCACAGTAATCCTATGAAGTTTACCGGGAGAGGGAAAAGTTTGTTTCTTGAGCTTCAGAATTAAACAGGGATTTGAATTCTTTGGGTTTTCCACATCAGATTCTCAATTTATAGATCTCTGATCACACGAAATTGTGGTGGGTTTTCTTCAGTGGTGGGATTCAAAAATTTTTACTACCGGTTCTGTGGTGTGGCTTGGTGGGCGTGGCAGGGGAAGGATACTGTAAAATCTCCATTCCCTCCCCACTCCAGGGGAAAGTTACTGCAAAATCTCCATTTCCTCCCGATCAGCTGGGACTCGGGAGACAGAGACTAGATGGGGGTGGGGCCAGTCAGAGGTGGTATTTACTGGTTCTCTGAACTATTCAAAATTTCCGCTACCGGTTCTCCAGAACTGGTCAGAACCTGCTAAATACCACCTTTGGAGTAACCTGGTTTGGTTTGGTTTGTCCATCAGGTGCCGCATTCTCTCAGGTGTGTGCTGAGCTGGTGCAATGGAAGATTGTATCCTAGCACTCTGACTGTGGGCCAGAGAGGTGCCATTTCTGCTGCCACTATCTATCTTCCAGGTGGCACTTCACTTGGAGTTCATCGCCTTACCTCTGGGGTGTGTGAGAGAACTAGGTTTTCATAGTCTCTATTGCCTTTTTGGCTATTAAAAGGTCCAAAGGTCCAAAATAGAAATCAGTCATGCTTTCTTCTTGTTGCATAGCATAAAAGCATGTAGGTACCTTTGGGAGAAAATCCAGGGATAAAATTTTATTTTAAAAAAGAAGCCAAGTTGTTAAAAAAAAAAAAACTCCTGAAAATTACAAAATAAGATAGTGTTCTAAAAAAATAGTGCTGGGCTATTATACATTTATCAGTTTTTCTTTGTGAGAAGTTGCAAATTAAGATTACAGCCTAGTGGAAGAGTATAAATAAAATCATTATGTTCTTGCTCCACCTAAAAGTGGCATTCAAAAGGTCACCAGAAACTTGAAAATTCCTAATTATGCTTAAAAGAAATAATATCAGATTTATACCATTTTTTTTCAAAAAAATATGTAAACAAACGCAAACAGAAAAATAATAAGAGAGTATAGAAAGTTAAAACCCACCCCTCTCCTAGAAAATGAAATATTTTAGGAAATATTAAAAGGGCAGAATATTTCCCCTAAAAGGGAGGCAGAAACTCACACACACACACACACACACACACACACACAGAGTTGTTAATGTGCCATTAAGGCCTAAGCCAGTCCATACTACATAACAAAGATCTACCTTCTTCAGGCAGAGCCATTTAATTGCCCTTCATTGCATCACCCAACAAGATTCAACGAAACTTAGCACACAGACAACCTACAAAGCTAGCCATGACCTCTGACAGCAACAAATCAGGATACTCTTCCTGTGCCCCAGGAAGTTCAAAGCCAGAAAGGGTATAAAACCCAGGAACTCTCAGCATCTATTCCCTTTTTTCGCCCAAGATCCCCAAGGCATGTGGTCCTGTCCACCATTAAACCATCTTTCCAAGCAATCTCCATGTTTCCAGTGTCTTTCTCGCCACTTGGAACTGAACCCAGATGGACATTTCTTCCAACAAGAATAAAGCATAAATGATTAAAAAACTAAAATGTTGAAGAGGTTATAGAAGAAAAATTCAATCCTCTAGACAACCTTCCCAATTTGCTGGCAAACTTAAAATTCTAATCAGAGGCTATATGGAATGATCTTGGCTCCATGGTTTTGGATGCACAGTTGGCACTCTTTTCCTCCAATTCTACCATTATCTTTTTAAAGAAGTCAAATCTGTTCTTCCCAAAATAGAGAATTGGGATGTGGCATCTCCCTGTGTATGTGTCTAAAAGCCATTCCCCCAAAGAGAATGTTTTCTGTGTTTATCAGGGAACCTAAAAGAATTAAGAATGTCTCACTTGATAACCTATATCCGTGATGGCGAACCTATGGCATGAGTGCCAGAGGTGCCATGCAGAGCCCTCTCTGTGGGCATGCAAGCTGTCACCAGATGCTCTTCTGATTTCTGGTGCCAGCTGGTCTTTGCGGGCGCCAGAGCGCCAGAAAACAGCCTGAAAATGGCCAAAACCCAGGCCATTTCCCAAGCTGTTTTCCGGGTCATTTTCCAGCTGTTTTCCAGGCCATTTTTAGGTTGTTTTTCAGCCATTTTCAAGCCATTTTTCGGGCTGTTTTTAGGCTGCTTTTTGGGCATTTTCAGGCAGGTTTTGGGCTGTTTTCCAAGTTACAGAACAAAACGGCCTGAAAAATGGCCAGAAACCCCAGTTTTTGCTTGTGCCAGCCAGCTGGTCTTTGGGTTTTTGGTGTCAGCGCACACACATCCACACACATTCACGTGTGTTCCAGTTTGGACACATGGTGCCAAAAAGGTTCGCCATCACTGGCCTATATCCATAATGACATGGCTTAAGGTTTGGCAAAGGAATGGTTTAAATGTTCACATTCTATTAACCCTGCATTAGTATTTAATGCAGGGTTATAAGCTGAATACATATTTAAACGGGGTTGAATTTCACTATGACATTTCTGGAGCACTGACTTTAGCCAAAGTTGTTGCAAATAGACTCTATAAGGGGGGAAATCTTTAAAAATTTGCATTATAAAATTATGAATACACTATGCAGAGAAAAAATTCTATTGGATAATTGGATGTGGGACAAAACAGATCCTCCTGCAATTATGATGAGTGATGTATTGTGGTTCATTTATCAGAAAAAAACACACTTCTTGGTTGAGTGAGACTGAACCAAGAGTTTCAGCAGATAAGTTACAGAGAGTGCCTTTTTGAAAAAAGAAGAAAAACTCATGCAAATAATCGCATCAATCTACGGTATAAATAATCACTTTTGCTTTTACCACTTTTGTCTTTCCATTATTCTACTTTCTGGAGACTACAGATAGCCAAACCTTTGATCTGTGCAATACTATTATCCTTCAGCTGTCTATAACTTGACAAATTCAACATTCACTATTTCCATTTAATTCCCATAAATGTTTTTTTAAAAAATCAGTGAAGGAGCCGAAAAAGTAACAGCCAGATGGACTTTTTCTCAGCATATAAATGTATGCAAGGCTGACATTTCACTATTTAGACCGGAAAAAAAGATGTGAGAAAAGCATTAAAGTCAGATTGATCAAGCAGCATGATTAGTAGTGAATATAAGTAAATAACTCTGTTTTTCTCTACAGTTTCTTTTTATTCATTGAAAGTGTTCGCCAAACAAGGGGGTGTAGCAAAAGTGCCCATTGACTATTTTATTTAGATTTGCAAAGGCTCCTGATTAAAATCTTTGAAAAGACTTATTAAAATATAGTTAGAGGTTAAGTACTGTTGGAAATTTAAGATGGCTCAGATGTAAGGAAGCAATGAGTTAGACGTTGTCAATGCGGAGTAGGGTTCACAACAAGAAGCCCCATCCATGTCACTGCTTCATCATAGGCTTCCAAATAAAGAGGATTGCTAGGTGACAGCACATGGATAAAATATGTGCCTAGTATTCGTTATGCTTTTCAAGATTGAATATGGAAAATGTATGAAAGACTTAACACACACACACACACACACGCAGCCTGATTACCACTCAACACAATAGTAGATGAAATTCAATTTAGATAAGTGCATGGTAAATTGGCAGACTACAATGAATGGAACAATCAGAACTACTTGAACATACTGATGTGTTGTGAATTCAAACTAATATTTCTAAAAGGAGAAGCATATCTCCTTGACAGCATTGGGGAATGACTGAAGTGCCAAAATGGTGGATAAAATCATTTTGTTTCAAAATTGGAAGGGAGGCAACTTTAAAATAGATTTCCCTAGCTTGGTGCTCTTCTACTGTAATGTTAGCATTATAATTCTCCAGAATTCTCAGCCAAACCTGATCGGTTTGCAGTCTCACTATACCTGGAGGGCTTCTGTTTGGGAAAGATTGGTCTGAAGTATAGGTAGTCCTCTACTTACAATAGTTTGTTTAGTGACTGTTATAACGACACTACTAAAAAAGGGACTTATGTAGGAGTGAAATCCAGCAGGTTCTGACATGCTCGGTAGCGGAAATTTTGAGCAGTTCGGAGAACTGGCAAATACCACCTCTGGCTGGCCGCAGAGTGGGTTGGGAATGGAGATTTTGCAATATCCTTCCCCCAGGAGTGGGGAGGGAATGGAGATTTTGCAGTATCCTTCTCCTGCCATGCCCACCAAGCTACGCCCATCAAGCCACACCCACCGAACTGGTAATATTTTTTTTTATTTCACCACTGGACTTATGTCCATTTTTCACCCTTACACTCCCATAGTCACATGATAAAAATTCAGATGCTTGGCACCTGACTCATATATATGACCATTACTACGTCCCAGGGTCATGTGATTATCTTTTGTGACCTCCTGCCAAGCAACGGCAATGGGGAAGCCTGATTTACTTAACAACCATGTTAACAAATTAACAAATGCAGTGATTCACTTAACCACTGTGGCAAGAAAGGTCGTAAAATGGGGCAAAACTCACTTAGCAAATGTCTCATTTAACATCAGAAATTTTGGGCTCAATTATCTTCGCAAGTCAAGGATTACCTGTATGGGAGAGAATAATTGTTGACAAAAATGAAACAATACATGGATACATGAAAGTCAGTCTAGCTAAATATGTGGGCAGTATTACCAGGCTGCCACCGGGTCACGCAAGCTCCACTTGTGTGAACTGTACACACAACATGCGTGTCCACTGCTTGTGCAAAACCATCCCCTCTCCCCCACTCCCACCCCCACTGTTATTGCCGTCGTCATCACCAATCCGTAAAGCTGGAAAGGTTGACTGATTTACAAGAATAAATAACCAAGACAATCTTATTACTAAACCCAAAGCCATATTGAAATGGAAATGGAGGCACTGAAGACAAAAAATATTAATGGTGAATAGGATTCATCTCATCATTGAAGAGAGGGGGAGGAATAGGGAGGAAGGGAGAGAGAGAGATCAAATTCAAATGTCTGAGCCCAAGTTAGAGAAAATTGAATCAATATTGAAAGATGTACAGTAGTGAGCAGTTTTTCTGAAAAGGTAGGACAGCACTTTCTATTTTTAAAAGGATAACTTGTTTTAATTTTGAGAATAACAAAAAGCATGCAATACTTTCTCTCCCCAGAATAAATTATATATATATAAAAAAAGGAGTTGATATCTGAATGCAATACCACCTGTCTTCTGAACCTGTATTAGAACTTGTCCCTTTGCACGAGACTATCTGTAATCAGGGGGGCATCAATGAACATTTTCAAAGCCTATTTCAAGGAAATATAACTATGGGCCAAATCTTAACATCAGGGTTAGCCTGCTATGATGTTGAATGATATATCCAGGAGTGTTATTCAGCAGGTTCTGACAGGTTCTGGAGAACTGGTAGCTGAAATTTTGAGTAGTTCGGAGAACCGGCAAATACCACCTCTGGCTGGCCCCAGAGTGGGGTGGGAATGGAGATTTTGCAGTATCCTTCCCCTGCCACGCCTACCAAGAACCGGTAGTAAAAAAAAAATTGAATTCCACCACTGGATCAGAGGTGGGTTTCAGCAGGTTCTGACCAGTTCTGGAGAACCAGTAATGGAAATTTTGAGTAGTTTGGCGAACCGGTAGTAAAAATTCTAACTGGCCCCGCCCCCATCTATTCTCTGCCTCCCAAGTCCTAGCTGATCGGGAGAAAATGGGGATTTTGCAGTAACCTTTCCCTGGAGTGGGGTGGGAATGGAGATTTTACAGTATCCTTCCCCTGCCACGCCCACCAAGTCATGCCACACCCACCCAGCCACACCCACAGAACCGGTAGTAAAAAATTTTGAAACCCACCACTGCACTGGATATATCTATTTTAAGCAGTGGATAAGGAAGGGTTAGAGAGTGAATCTAGAACCCCATCAGCTAGGTGCTTTTACATTGGAAAAAAGCCTGGGTATCATTGCTGTAGCTGACTGAAGAATTTAGAGAGCAAGAGAAATTAAGAATTCTGATAATATATACCAATTATCTATAGTTGGTTATATTATTAGTCAAACGTATATCTCCTGCAGTTTTGCAAGAGATAGCAAACATCACAACCTTTTGTTGGAAAACAGAGAGTAATGGAATCCTAGCACTGCATGCCACACAGGGGTGGGTTCTAAAATTTTTTACCACCGGTTCTGTGGGCGTGACTTATTTTGTGGGCGTGGCTTGATGGTCATGTGACAATTCTTTAGGATTTAGCAGAGGTACTGGTCTACCAGGCTTTTAACTGCTTGCAGAGCTGTACCGGTCTACCCATTTATTTTTGCAGGCACTGGTCTACTCATGTATTTTTGCAGGCACTGGTTTACCCATTTATTTTTGCAGGCACCGGTCTACTCATTTGTTTTTGAAGGTACCGGTCTACCACCAAACTGCCTTTTAGCACTGATCAGCTGTTGGGCGGCCCTTTGAAGCCCTGCGGCAAGAGTTTAAACAGCTTTTTTCCTTATAGCCCATCAGCTGGGACTCAGGAGGCAGCAATAGATTGGGGGATGGGCCAAATAAAAGGTAAGAATAACGTGGGGGGGGGGCCAGAACCGGTTTGGTGATGTCATATTGTCACCACTACCGGCTCGGCGGAACCGGGAGGAACCCACCACTGATGCCACAGCCCGGTTGCATGCTAGAGCCACCCAGAATAATTTGGGCACTGCCCAGGGGTGAAATCCAGCAGGTTCTGACAGGATCTGGAGAACCGGTAGCGGAAATTTTGAGTAGTTCGGAGAACCAGCAAATACCACCTCTGGCTGGCTCCAGAGTGGGATAGGAACGGAGATTTTGCAATATCCTTCCCTCAGAAGTGGAGAGGGAATGGGAATTTTGCAGTATCCTTCCCCTGGATTGGGGTGGGAATGGAGATTTTGCAGTATCTTCCCCCGCCATGCCCACCAAGCCACACCCACCAAGCCCACCAAGCCACGCCCCCAGAACCGGTAGTGAAAAAAATTTGAATTTCACCACTGGCACTGCCTAAATCCAAAAGAAAATTTGAAAAATAAACAAGCTGAAGTAGCCATTCCAAGAACTCTACCCCAATTATACCCATCAGTATAAAATGTCAGTTTTTGAGAATTAGCAATTTGCATTTTGGCATGGTGGAACTACTACCTACGAAAACGACTGCCAAAGTTTTGCGCTTCCCAATTCTCTCATCAGCCTTTTGCCACTCTTCTAAATTAATTAAATTCACGCAGCACTTCTGTCTGTGACTACTGGAAATGCATACCAAACAAGGCATTTCCCCAAAGGTATCTATATCAGTGCTCATTGCCTAATAAAAAGACCTTTAAAAAAAAAGTTTAAAAGTAAATATGTTTTAATTTAGTAAACTGGTTGCAGTTATGGTAGAGGACTAGCAAACTCTTATTATGCACCGAAGTCTCTTCTTCCACGAAACAGTGGATGTCTCTTGTCTGTAATATGGCCATTGATCTTAAAATTAAATAGGTCACCAGAGAATAGCAATAGCTCTCTAATGTTAAAGGTGAATGACTAAATTTACAAGCCCTGCCAACTCTGAAGTAGTGCAGCAGTCGGGCCTCCTTAGAGACTATCCCACAGGTGCTCAGAAAATGCATTTATAATGTTTAATATCTTGTGCTCAAGGAATTCATTACTGGTCAAGGCCACCACTACTAATAAGCTACACATCCAGAGTCTGCTGTTTAATTTGGCAGGCTAAGAACCTTGCAAATGTGTGTGTGTGTCCTTCTTTGAGGAGAGTTAGATGCGAGTTAAAAAAAGAGCTTCTATGCTGATTGGATTTTCTTTTCCCTTTGTTGCCTCTTGTGTAATTTTAAATCTGAAAATTCGAAGATGAAAAATGCCTTGTTTTGGGGGTTTATGAATTCAATGCCTTCTGACCCAGCTGATGCGTAGTTTTGTTTTGTTTTTAATTGTACCATCTTTTCCAAAATTGCTAAGAGGGAAAGTTGGCATGTTTTGAATAAGTGTAGTTAATATTGAATAAACGGTAATGTCTCTTTAGGTAGAAGTAGCTTGGCCCGTACTGAACAAAAAATCTCGTGTGAAAATATTTTCTAACGTATCCAGCCAAAGTTTTTCTATTTCTCAAGCCGAGATCAAGCATGCAGCTTGTACCCTTAAGGCATTTTTGGAAGTTTCCCCCCACCCTCCCTATATCATTGTGCCTTCAAACACAATTGGTAATATGGCAACATGTGAGAAATTAGACTGCTTAATTTTATGTAGACAGTCTAATGGCCAGAATGAAATACTAATGCTTTCTGCACAGCTTGTTTTAGAGCTATATTGCTGGAGTTTATTGTGTTCCACTCTGCATTTCATTGGGAGAGGGATGTTTTATAATGTACTTCATGCAGAAAATATTTCTGATTAGGTGGAATAAACTTAAAATATACAACACAATAGCTAAATAAAATGCAATCCTTTTTTCTATGAATCTTCCACTGGAAGACTATGTTCACAGTAAATGTATCACGTGCAAGATTAACTTCTGCCTGAACTCCTAATATAAGCAACATGTTATTCAAATAGGTGTAAATGTTGTTTCTTAGGGATAAATAAATACAGGCTATATATCACGGCTGTCAGTAGAATAGTCATTTATCTCATTTATTTATAATTCACTTTCTATGTCAATGGGACTACAAGCTAGTTTGCAATTGTAGCCTCTTCAAAATAAGTAAATATAACCTGGTTTTCTGACATGTTGAAGGATGACTATAAACCATTATCCAATCCAATCCAATTCTTATTACACCGCCTGCACCAAAAATCCAGTAATGCTTAACTTGCCGCTTATTATGCAATCCCATAATATTAATATCATCAGCAATCCCATAATATTGCCAGATCTGCTTTTATCAGTTACCAGTATCACTCAAGTCAAAGAGAACACCTAACGTGAGAGCCTCTGGTATGGTATCAAATAGGAAGCATTTAAGCAGGGGTGAAATGCTACCAGTTTGGATCAATTTGGCCAATGGCGGCGGGTGGTTCAGAGAACGGGTAGCGACGGCAGCACGAGGCTCCTCCCACCCGCCCAGTTGTCGTTCCTTCCTGGTTTTAACCAGGAAGGAACCTGTTTTTTAACCAGGAAGGAACATGTGCAGGAGGACTTGCGCATGCACAGATGGTCTGCATGGCACGTGCACTTCCAAACCGATGGCGAAGGTAAGTAGATTTCACCCCTGCATTTAAGTCTATATTAGTTGCAATGCTACAAGTATATCATCAGAGCCTCTATCATCTTAACACTATTTATTTACCGTCAAGATTACTAAATTGAGTACATTTTTCACAGGTTGTATGATCAATGGCTTTATGAAAGAAAAGGAAGCAGCAAGTAACCTCGACAGAGTTATTCCGTGAATCTCCTTTAACAGATTATTGTTGGAAAACAACAGTGATTAAATATTTTGTGGTGGGGTTTTATGAAAGGTGAACAGCCAATGCCTTAGGGCAGCCTCACAGAAGAAGATGAAGGAATTATTTATAGTTTATGGTGTTTCTTTTAGGTGTATACCCAACAGGGCTGACATGTGAAAGGGACCTTAGATGTCAGAAAAACTGGAAACATCTTTTAGAAGCAAATTAGGAGAAAGGAACTGCTCCTTGCCCACTGTTTGTAACACAGAAATATATCTACAATGTCTAGTGAGATTTAAGCCCAAACATAAATTTAAAAAAATATGCTTTTCCTGAAACCATTTTTGATGTGAAAATTTCTTTCTGCAACTCTACTGTAAGTTATGTTCACTTACAGCAAGGAGACTCTTGATTGATGATGCAGAAAACCCAAGCAACCCAAAAGCTCTCATTTCTATGCAGTATTCAGAATCGCACCAAATTGACAATTCAAATGATGCATAAGAACTGATTCTACTTTACACATACATGGCTGTAATTTGCTCTGCTTCGCTGACAGCAAAATTGCAGGGTTTTTCTCATGAATATGTAATTTGCCACGTTGAATTATAAAGTGCGGAAAAATCAATTTCACGCAGTTGTGCAACAAGGTGGCAAAGACAACGAGGTTGCAACTTTCAAGGTGAAGGGAGCCAACCGGCCAACCTGTTTTAGGTTGATGCCTCATCTTAGAGAGATAAAATGGCAGGAATCTGAAAAAGAAACTTGAATTGTTCCAAGATGAGATTCTGGAGTATGTGACCTTCAAAGTTGCTTGAGTAGATTTAGTGGCCTTTCTAAAGAAGGGTCATGACAAAACCTTTTCTTTTGTATGTACTTGTATTGGTTGTATGTATGTGTATATATATATATATATATATATATATATATATATATATATATATATATAAAACAGTGTGTGTGATTGCATTAACCTCCCTGATGTCTTGTTGGGAACCAAATTAATGTTTAAACATTTTTTCAGAGAATGACCTACAAAAAGTGCATGACTATAACAAAATAGATTAAGGAAGTCATGGATGACGGTTATCAAAATGGGAACATATTGGAAGTGGCATTGTAGGAAATCTGACAGAAGACATTTGACATCTAAATATCACCTGCTAATAAGGCAAAAACCAGCAATTATTTCAAAAGGAATGTGGTCTCAGTTTGGATAAATCAACCGGATTGCTTAGTATCAACATCTCCATTTAATCTGGAGGAAAAGATCTAAGGGAGAAGATATTAAAATGGCCGTAGTCCATTGAGGGAAAGTTTCATCCTTTCACTGATTCATTGTCTCTTCAGCGATCAGGAAAAAGAGAACTCTTACTACACATCTCAGTTTCTCTATCAGGTTCAACTCTAAAGGGTTTTAATCAGGAATGGCTGTTAATGGAGGAAGGAAGGAATCCTCCGTGAAGGGCAGACTTGCAGGAAATGTTATGCAATCGGGGGGGGGGGACACCTCAATTCTTGGCTTGATTTTGTTAATATCAAAGTAGTTGAAGTTGACCAGATCAGAAAAAGTATGGCAGGTTTATAGGAATGCTCTCTTTTATTGGTAACAGCTCTTGAAAGCCTAACCAGTTTTCTTCCTGTTCCATCTTTATACTAAATAATATCAAAAGGAATCTCAGAGGCAAAAGACCAGGTCCACAGTCTAACTAAACTGGTTTATTGTTGCATAGTCTATCCACAGGAATCTTCTTAACTAATAATTAACATCTGATTGAAGTTAGATAAGGCCAATGGAAATCAAGGGGGGTTGGACTTTATTTGTGGGGATTCTTTGTAGGGATTCTAGGATGATCCCTCTTTTAACTCTGCCCTCAGATTCTGCCACTCCTTCTATAGGGAAGGGGGCAGGTGTTTTGAGCTTTTCTCAGATTGTGTAATCTTTTCTGCAAGAAGCCCCTTAATGGTTTGTTTACCCCCAATTAAGTTGTCCCATCGTAGGATTTTATAGCAGTAGGATAAGGCTCCTGCATCAGTTACATACCTGTTAAGAAATTTAGAATTTTCCTATCTCTTGACCTTAGGGAAAGGAAAGATCCTAGTTTTCTGTTTCTGGTTCCTAGTTTCTGGAATCCTTGGAATCAGAGGAACCTCTTAGAACCACTATAAAGTACAGGTTCTCCTCGCACATACATGCTAGTTGTTCCTGACTCTAGTGGGCGGTGCTCATCTCTGTTTCTAAGCCGAAGAGCCAGCGTTGTCTGATAACAATTCCCTGGTCATGTGGCCAGCATGGCTAAATGCTGAAGGCGCATGGAAAGCTGTTACCTTCCCACCAAGGTGGTCCCTATTTTTCTTCTTGCATTTTTACATGCTTTCAAACTGCTAGGTTGGCAGAAGCTGGGGCAATAACGGGAGCTCATTCCATTATGCGGCGCTAGGGATTTGAACCGCCAAACTGCCGTCCTTTCTGATCAACAAGCTCAGTGTCTTAGACACTGAGCCACTGCGTCCCCTAGTACCACTATAGTGCATCTTATTCCAATTTATTCCAAGCAAATCTCTCTACTTCCAGGAGATTTGGGAGCAAAAGAGCCACACTGAATAATTCCTAGAGTCTTAATGCTTCCTATTTAAGAAACAGCATCTATGCCATAGAATCTGAATCAAACTGAAATTCAATACAGTTTATAAAGCTATACATCTGCAAGATAATTCCAGTGGAGCTGGTTTGAAATATCCCAGCAGCTAGTTTTGGAAGCATACCCATGAGCTGACAAAACTTCAGTTTGCTTGGACAAAATATGATACTGTATATACTTTTCTATACTGTTTATTTCACTAAACAGAGCCATCATCTTTTGGAGCACAAATATAAAGGAAGGATCAAAAATAAAGAAGAATTGTGTAACTTCTATGTTGTCTATATGGTTTTAACTTTCAACAATAAATTCAAAAGGGTTTTTTTTGTCTTATCTGACATGAGCCTTTCTAAATCTGAGACAGTAAAAAATCTTTAAGCCCAAAATATCTAAAATTGGAAAACGGGGGGAGAGGGGGGGTTGGTTAATTTGATCAAAGGAGAGAAATACTCCTCATTACTTTTCCATTAGTTAAATTGCTGCATTATAATTTTACCTGCATGCTAATTGATCCAAAGGTTTAAACATTTTTTATTAACTTACTATTTTTATACTTCCTATTAGCACTGCTAATGATCTGATCATTAATATTTGATTTTGTTTTGTCTGTGGATTGGTTCTGGATAGCTGTAATTTGAAAGAAAAAATCATTCTTCCATCCGAAGCTGCCTTGCCTTTTAGCAATTTTCTCATATGTTGGCCAAGGTCACAACCTCTATTCTTGGCCAGTGGATTATGGAGCAATTCCCACAGAGTTCAATTAAATTGTTCCCCTCCATTGCTCTCCTTGTACAGCCATTGGTGCTGTACAATTCAATTCAATATAAACAATTCCAATCAGATTGAGAGGCTCTGAACTAAGTTGTTTCAGGCTCTGATGGAAGCAAGCAATAGAAATGCCTGCAGATACCATCCTTGTCCATTGTCCATTGACTGACTTTCATTTTAAATTTACATTTACTGCATGAAATATCAAAATTAAATGGGAAGCTGCTACACTGCCAAGCGCCCATTTCTTTTATCACCTTTCTTTACAGGAACATTTCTGGGCCTCACCTAGACATTTTTAGAAAATAAATGAGACCAAGAACTGTATATAACTCTGGGTTTGTTTATTTAATTGTATCTCCCTGTTCAAAAGCTAAAACCTACGTTCTAGTTTTAGTGATAGTTCTGACAATGAGAAGAGGTGGTAAGGAGAAACCTTGCCAATTTGCATTCTGGTGTTTTTGGAGACTGCTCATTCCTTCTACAATAGACAGTTTTTAAAGAATTATAGTATTGCTTTTCAAGAAGACCTTTAACAGGTCTCCTTTAGATGTCCATACAGGACAATTGAATTCTGGCAAAGCCATGTTTGATGTATCCCAGTCAGTGGTGGGTTGCTACCGGTTTGCCCCGGATCGGGCAAACTGGTAGCGGAGGCAGGAGGCTCGGCCCACCCGCCTGGATGCTTCTGCGCAGATTGAAACCCACTACTGATCCCAGTGCTATGTCATGTAGGGGTTTAAAGGCAACCTGAATAGTGAACTGGGTCCAGAAATCTACCACCAACCAGTGCAATTTTTTTTCTCTTTGCTGACCCAAATGAGTGGTTAGTTCTTAGCCCTGAGAGGATCAACCAAGTGAATCACCAGACACAAGAAATCTTCTTAGAGCAGGTTCCTTTATTGTTGCAGAGCACTAAAGGTGGGAGGGGACCTCTAAACAATATGAAACACACTCATTGGCACACTTACAAAAAAAAGAAAACACTGATTGGTTACATTTTGTGGTAGACAGGTGAGGCCTTGCTCTCAGCCACTAGTCACATTTTGATTGGTTCATAAATGCTGTAATACCTTATTTGGCAACTTGCTGACTCATCCCCTCTCAGCAAAGATCAACAAGTGGTCCCTGCCTATGTCCTACCCTGCAGGCGGCTGCAGTTCCCGTGCTATTATGCATATTTCATGGCACAGCACTTTTCCATTTCTTGTATCTCAGTATGTGTTTTATACATTGCCATCTCTGTGTGGGGACAAATGGTAAAACATGGCACAAATATTGCAAATTACTTGCCTTTCAGATATCAGGATGCAAATGTATATGGGTGAGGCATGCATCATGATATCATCACGTGCGTGTTGCCAGTTTTGAGTAATCATGGCTTGCTGGGTTCTTCAGATACCAAAATAAAAGAATGCTAATATTTCTATAATTTTACAATTGGAGATTACAACATTCCATAGGTTGCTAAATTCTTCTCCTATGCAGTTGTCCTGGACTTGCTAATCTGTAACCCAATGGCTCTATGGAAGGCTATCCAAGCAGTTAACCTTTCTTGACATCCAACAATGGAGATAGTGTTTCCCCATTTAACTTTATTAAACGCTGCAACAGTGGTGGGTTTCAATATTTTTTACTACCGGTTCTGTGGGCGTGGCTTGGCGGGTGTGGCATGGCTTAGTGGGCGTGGCTTGGTGGGCGTGGCAGGGGAAGGATACTGTAAAATCTCCATTTCCATCCCACTCCAGGGGAAGGATACTGCAAAATCCCCATTTCCTCCCGATCAGCTGGGACTTGGGAGGCAGAGAATAGATGGGGGCAGGGCCAGTCAGAATTTTTACTATCAGTTCTCTGAACTACTCAAAATTTCCACTACCGGTTCTCCAGAACTGGTCAGAACCTGTGAAACCCACCTCTGCGCTGCAAATTCCGGTAAAAGTATAAAAAATAAACAGTAGTATATGATCACAACCATACTCCATTAAAAAAACACACCATGTGTTCCTAGCTATAACGTAGCCTACTTACTGTCTAGATTAAAAAAATATAACTTCCCCTATACCCCACAGGGCCTAAACTCCCTAAAGGTGTGAAAGGATACACTGCTCATCTACGACACCTCCAGATGGGTAGAGATTACAACTGAAGAACACAAGTGGCTTCTCTGAATGGAAGAGGGAGGCTGGAATGGCCTCACTTCCCTTCTCTTTCCCATCAATGCTTGTAATGGGAAGTGATGAGACAGGAAAGGGGAAGCATGTAATAATCCCTGAACACTTGTGAAGGGAACAAGCTGCAGCTATTTTGGCCAGTAAACTTTACCTATAAGCTAGCTAAAAAGAAAGAAATTAACCTTGTCTTGCCAGAACAGCAAATGCTCTGGGGACAGAACAATAGTACTAAAGACTTATTTTAGGTTTCTGTTGAAAACTGGGCTTCTAAAAATAATCTCACCAACAACCATACTGTCTGGTTTCACACCTCATGCTAATTCATGGTTTATTTGACCAGAATATATATTATATAAAAGCAAAGAAATAATTCTTATAATAATCAATAATAAATTAATAATGTATATTATTAATATTAATTATTATAATATCATTTATATCGTGTAATAAAAATAAAATAATAAATAATAAAATAAAAGTATACAATATCAAGAGAGTAAAAGAATTGAAATGGAAATGGGTTGGTCACATAGAAAAACTGATAGCGGGTGGACTAAGGCAGTTATAGAATGGATTCCACTTGATATAAAGTGTCCATAAAAGAGACCTAAAACAAGATGGATTGATAACATCTGTAAGTATTGTGGGCCCAATTGGCAAAAGAAAGCCCAAGACCATATGGGTTGAAATATGCAGAAGAGGCCTTCATCCTACAGTAGATAAACAATGGCTAGAATCATCATCTCCTTTTAACGACCCTATAATCCCTTGTGAGTTGGAGTCTGGGTAACTGAATGCAGCTAGCAGAGTGTTTTAATGGCCAGATGCCCTTCCTGTTGTCAATGCAGAGTTTTGTTCAGCAGATACATTCTCAGTGTGCCCAGAGGGAGAACTAATCTGCCTCTACCTAGGATTGAACTCACAGCCTCCTGATTGTGAGGCAAGAACTCCACCACACCACTCCATAAACAATGGCTAGAATAATGATGATGAAATAATAATTCTTGAGAGGTTACTATGGGACCAAGTGAAGTTTGCACACAGTGGAAATCAGGCTATGTCCTCCTTCATTCTTCTCTACTATTTTCATTTGCTGCTCTAGAAAATGAAGAAACCCTTTAAATTTTTCAGAGATATGCCACCTTCCTTTTAGTCTTGCTCATCAGTATCATCCGCACACCAACCTCCTTTATGTTTCATGAGTAAAACACATTTTTACCCACCTTGTAAATTTTAGACATTGTTTAGACATTGTTAACTTTATTTGCATAAAGTTGAGTTTTTGTAAGTCAGTGCCTTACATACCCTGGAGACCCTCTGTATGTTTTCAACATTATGGCTTATAGTTTTTTTTTTTAAGCTTCCATTTTGAATTTATTTTCTTTGCCAGCGTACATTCATTAGCTTCCTTCCTCTGATACTGTTGTAAATACATCCATATTGGTGATTGGAAAGAAAAGAAGGTCATTGTCTTTATCCTTCAGGTTGCATAGCATTTGTTTTTCCTTTCCTCGGTTGCATTTTGCGGTTAGGTTTAGTTTAACAGATGCATAATCGGACACCCTTGAGGATACTACATGGAATCTGGGTGTTTTGTTCAGCTCCAAATGAATCCCTAATATGGGTCATACATTTTTTATAAGGAAGATAGACTTGGTTGGTAATTGCTTCTAAGTGTAAGATCTCAGGGTTCATCTGAGACACTCTATTGATTCAATCTCCTCTGTCTGTTGGACAATTGGAAACAGATAAGCCTCGTGTTCTATATCCGAGAAGGTTTTTTTAAAAAAATTCCATTATTATCAAAGGATTGTGTTTTGTCGTCTTGTGCTATTTTAAACAGAACCTTCATTTTTGCGTACTGCAACTTCTTTTCTGCATCTTGCAGAAGCCGGACAAGAAAAGACTCATTAGAACAGAGATTAGTCTGCTTTGAAGCAAACAGCTGGAGTACGATATGCCGTCTCAATTTTACCGATAGCGATTGTGACAATTTTACACTGCATTCAGTAGTTTTGGCTTGTAGGGATCTGGGCTATCATTTGGTTCCACTCTATCTCTGTCTCTTTAAGATCAAGTTTTTTTTTTATCCCATGTGCACACCACTGCACAGCAGGCTTGCCTTGGGCAACATGCCTCTTTGTTGCAGGACAGAAATTCAATAAAGAAAATACTTCGCTTCATCCTGTGCTCCTCCTGCAACATCAGAATGGAGGAAACATGGAAAGATAGGATTATACCTTAAGGCAGATTGTGTGCTTTCTCCTCTGCTTCTACCCACTTTCCTCATTCTGAAGTTACTGCAGCTCTGTGGAATGGAAAGTGCAGCAGGTTAAGAGAACTCTAAAGTTTCCACAAAGATTGGGTTTAAACAGTGGTGGGATTCAGCCAGTTCGCACCACTTCGGGAGAACCGGTTGTTAACTTTCTGAGCAGTTTGGCAAACTGGTTGTTGGAAGAAATCATTAGGGCAGAGAACCGGTTGTTAAATTACTTGAATCCCACCACTGGGTTTAAAGCAGGGGTGAAATGCTCCTGGTTCGGACAGCAATGGAGGCGGGTGGTTCAGAGAACCAGTAGCAAAAATCTCTGCCCCCCCTCCCCCCCCACACACACATTGCCCAGCTAAGCTGCACAATCATCAGAGACTTTTTTTATTTTTAAAAGCATTTTTTCTACAACCTCTTTGGCCAAAAAAAATGCTTTTAAAAGTAAAAAAAAAAGCCTCTGATGATTGCGCGGCTCAGCTGGGATCATCAGAGGCTTTTAAAAGCATTTTTTTCTACAACCTCTGTGGAATTGGGATCGTAGAAACACCCAGGAGCAGAGAAGAGTCTAGAGGCAGATGCATGAATAAATGTCTTAAATGTATTTATTCATATAATAAAGCATATTAACTATGTACAGTCTGTCTTAGTATTCATTATAAGGTAGGGGGCACACAGTGTGTGTGACTACCCTGATCAGAGATCAAGTCTCATAGGGAACAAACGCGAAAAGAGAGAGCATGGTAGAAAAGGTTGGAGGGGGTTTTATACTCAGGATAAGCCCATCCTTTCCACATAGGGGTGGAGGCACTCTCTGCCTCCACTGGTGTCTATATGACACATGTGACAATGGCTTGCAAATACTTGATAACCTCTTCAGCCAAAGAGGTTGTAGAAAAAAAAAATTTTAAAGGAAAAAAAGTCTCTGCTGATCAGGCCAGTCAGCTGGGATCGTCAGAGGCTTTAAAAAGAAAAAAGAAAGAAAGCCTCTGCCGATCAGGCAATTCAGCTGGGATCGTTAGAGGCTTTAAAAGCATTTTTTTTACAACCTCTTCAGCCGAAGAGGTTGTAGAAAAAATGGTTTTAAAAGTAAAACAAAAAAAAGTTGGCCATGCCCACTCAGTCATATTACCCCCCACCAAGCCACGCCCACAGAACTGGTAGTAACAAATTTTACATTTCACCACTGGTTTAAAGTGAAAAATTATTTTTGCTTATCCTTTTCCCTCCTTGACCAGAAAACTTTCTGAAAGAAAACAATGAAGATATAAATCAGGGGTGTCAAACTTATGTCGTCACGTTGCTGTCATGTGACATTTCATTACTTTTTCCCCTTTCGCTAAAACCGGGATGGGCGTGACCAGCGCATGACGCATCTGGCCTGTAGGCCGCGAGTTTGACACCCCTGATATAAATGATTATGGTGAGTGATCCATTAGATATTGGTCTCCCATCAGTTTTATGGAGAGCTACTTTAAAGGAGGATGACAAGGCAGGAGACAGCCTCATTCTCCTACTGCAATGATGAATTTTTTTCTCTCCCTTCCTAGTTTCTAGTTAGAATATGAAAAAGGTCAATTGATGGTCTAATGAAGGTATTCATTAGAAAGGGATGTTTAGTCCCTGAGGCTTCCCATTGCTAATCTCTAATCCAGCAATTGTAATTCTGCAACCAATGTCATAGTGGATTGGTTGCTTGTTTACAAGACATTGCATGACACAATTCCAACTTTTTGTCTACATTTCATCACTTTCATGATAGATGCTAACCACACCGGTCATCCATGTTTATTTTATGGTAATGTTTTTCATGGACTCAATTTAATACTGGTTTTTGACCTCATTGTTAGTTGCTATGAGACCTTGCTTGAAGAATATAGCAATATATAAAGTGTGAGAATATAATGCCACCATCTGTAAACTATCTGTACATCTCAGATGCCATATATAAGGTATGAGAACAAATAATAATAATGTCACCCACTGTAAACTATCTGAGATGTAGGAGGAGGTTAGAGGATGCTGATTTCATGTAATGATGAAGAAATCATTCAGTGCTAAGCTTGGATGATATCCAGTGGTGAAATGCAGCCAGCTCCATCCCGCTCGGGCGAACCGGTAGCACCGATGGCAGGAGGCTCCACCCACCCACCCAGACGTCATCACATCCGTTTTTGACTCCCTACACATGCGCAGAAGCTCTGTGCATGTGTGGAGGAGGCGCACGCTAACATTTGCGAACCGGTAGCGAAGGTAAGTGGATTTCACCCCGATGATATTCATTCAAAGAGTTACAAATTAATAATTTTTTCTTAGTCACGAGTCCTTGACATTCATGCTAAATAGTAATATAATCAATAGAACCTCTCATAAAGTTTGACTTCCTTGTTAGACCATGTTGATCTGATTTTGCATTGTAGCCAGCCAATATAATACAAAGGATTTTTATTATCTGACTAGCTACAGTCATATAGATCAGGGGTGTCAAACTCATGTCATCACGTCATCGTCACATGACATATCAGGACTTTTTCCCCCTTCGCTAAACTAGGGATGGAAGTGGCCACCACGTGGATGTGGCCAGCATGGTTCATTTAGTGATTGAATGAAGTGACTTTAAAAAGTGACCTTTGATCATTTTTCACACTTATGACAATTGCAGCATCCCCATGGTCACATGACTGCATCATAGCCAGCCAATATAATAGGAAGAATGTATTAAGACCTGGTAGATGGAAGAGAAGATGAAACGTTCCTGCTAAAACTATGTGCAAACACAATAAAACAATCAATTTGGACAGCAATTATGCAAAACCATCTTCAGGTGGTCAAGCTGTCTAAGTTTGGAAGCTAAGCAGAGTTAGACCTGGTCTGTATCCCAGAGAATCCAAGGCCTATATACTGTTTTGTGAAATGTAAAAGAAAACAATATTTTGGAAGTTAGTATTGGCAAATCATTTCTTTGTTGCAGTCAAGGAAACTACATAAAGTCGTTTCCATTCAGGTTTGATTTGAAAAGGATTTTATGCAATATTTCATGTGAATAGTGTGAGCATATTTTAAGAGCTTACAAGTGAAAATCTCACAAAATTAATGGTTTTGTGATATTTTATCCATTTCATTTATTTATTTTTAAAATTATTTGTTTGTTTATTTATTTATTTTAAAAAAACCCTACCCCCAATAGCCAAACTCTCTTGAATGGTTTACAATAAAACATCTCCTCAGAAATACAATTTTAATGCAATGTGCACTTTATTGTCATATTGTAGGGACCATATTACCTAATCTTTACTTATGCTATGTCAGAGGGCTCACTATGTGACTATTTTGAGACAACCCAGGAGCAAAATGCAGTAAACAGAGGTTTGTCTTTCAAATAGTCATTTATCTACAAGGAATATATACATACACATACTATGCAAAGTCAGGCAATCAATCATCAACTATAACACAGAAGCACACACTGAGAAAGAGGGAGACATGCCCCAACAAGGCCTCTCTTATAATATACAGCCTCTTAAAGTGATAACAGTTGAATAACCCTGCTGACTCATTCTCATTGCATCATCATTTCAGTATTACAGCCTTATAGCAGCTGTTCAGCTATTAAATCATCATTATCCTGACATGCTATGTTCCTGATACAAATCTTTCTCTCTCACAAGGACTGGGACAACTTCCCTTCTGAAATCTCTTTCCTTCCCCCACATGGCTGATTTTTATACTACTCAAGTTTTCACAATTATGAAATCCTATAATCCCTTTGGATTATAAAGATGTATAGGATTGTTACTAAAATAATGTAAATTATTCACTTTAAATCCTTGAAATACGCAGCAACAGCCTTCTATATAATACTAGAATGTAGCTCCCAACATTTCCACAACTGGTTTAGAAAATAGCTAGAGAATGACATGGTACAAATTGGGAAAGCTGAATGGAGTCATGTCTGATAAAAAGGAAGCACTGAATTGGTGTAGTTAAAACAAGGTCCAAGCAAATACGTTGAGCTGTTACATAAGTTTGAGTTAAGGTATGGGCAGCATCTTAGAGCAGGGGTCTCCAATCCCTAGTCCATGGACCAGCACTGGTCCATGACATGCCAGACACCAGGCCACACAAACAAGCGAAGCCCTATCCACAGGATGCAAGCAGCACACAAAACAATGCCTCCTCCAGTCCATGGGAAAACCTCTCTCCACGGAAGTAGTCCCTGTGTCCAAAAAGTTGGGGGCCACTGCCTTAGAACCATGAAATGGGAGCCAGGAGCTCCATGGGAAAAGCCGCTAATCATGAAAAAGGACAGGTCTGGATAAAGAACAAATTCTGAAGAGAATGCAAAGTTGGTAACGTTCCAGAAAACCTCGTTGCTTGAACAAGAGAGTCCCATTTTCTTTTCAGGACGACCTAGCAACCATCTTGGGTGCGCAGAGACTTTATTACATTAGACTAGCTAACCTGAGAAATTGATGCTTGTAGCTCTTAGGAGATTTAAAATTAAGTTTTGCAATGTGCCAGTAATTCTTCAAGGCACTCAGTTTGAAAATAACTGCAGTGTAATCAGCAAATGTTCACAACTGGAAAACTATAGAGGACTATTTTCTTTTTCTTTTCTTTTCTTTTTTCTTTTTGACATTGACACACTCCAGGAGATGACACTCAACAGTATTAAAAGAAGTGCAATTTACTGAACATGTTTTAACTCTAAAAGGCAACTTTTTCTTTCTTTGGCTTAAAAAAAAAAATACTTTCAAGCACCTTGAAGAAAGCCAGGACCAGATTAGCACTCTCAGTCTGCCAAGAGTGTGGTGCTGAATACTGAATTGCTTCACTTCCAACCATGAGGTTGGAAAAGCAGTGATTTTCAGTACTTTACTGAATGATAAGGGTTTTTTTAAATGGCATTTTGAAACATATATTATCCTACCCGGTTATGAATTTTACAATACATACAATCTTCAATAAATTTAATGGGAATGAATGAGTCCCGTTAAATACAATGAATCTTTCTTAGGAAAAATAAAGGTACCTGCCTCGATTGTCATGGTAGCAAGAATATTGCAACTAGTTACACTAGCTATAAATGCTCAAAATGCTCCATCCCTTATTTCAACGTCTATTCAAATTTTTTAGAAATTTGTGCTAAAAATTCATTCTTTTCAAAATGAATTGCCAGTAATGGACTCCCCTAAAATATGGATTTGGGATCAATGGATCCTTTGAATCCATGAAAAGAACTTCTGTAGAGTTCTTAGTGCTGCTTGAGCTTGGTTGTTTTCTTGCAGACATTTCCTTACCCAACTAGGTAACCTCATCAGTGCTAGAAGGGAATAGGGTTTGTTCTCTCTTTATATACAAGTGATGATCTCTGTCATGTTGGTGGGAGTGTTCCTGATGGTTCTTTGATTAGGCTGTTGTTTGATTATTATTATTATTATTTACTTTATTCATTAAATATGAAACTCAACAGTGGTGAAATGTAAAATTTGTTACTACCGGTTTTGTGGGCGTGGCTTGGTGATGGTGGTGGTAATATGACTGAGTGGGCATGGCCAACTTTTTTTTTTTACTTTTAAAACCATTTTTTCTACAACCTCTTGGGCGGAAGAGGTTGTAAAAAATGCTTTTAAAAGCCTCTGACGATCCCAGCTGACTTGCCTGATCAGCAGAGGCTTTTTTTTAACTTTTAAAAGCATTTTTTCGGCTGAAGAGGTTGTAGAAAAAATGCTTTTAAAAATAAAATAAAAAGCTTCTGATGATTGCACGGCTCAGCTGGGCATGAGGGGGGGGGAGGGATTTTTGCTACCGGTTCTCCGAACTACCTGCCTCCATCGCTACTGGATCGGGCGATCCAGTCCGAACCAGGAGCATTTCACCCCTGAAACTCAGTCAACTGAACATTCAAAAATGCATCACAAATACCATTGACTGGTACTAATAGTTGATACAGGTTGCTGCCAGTGTCCTAGGTATCAACCAAGTACCTTCTTAAGATGTATGATGTTCCAAGTAGCGGAGCTTTTTGCAGTTCCACTGGTGTTACTGCAGGAAGCTGCAATTTGTTGATGTACTTTATAAAATTCTTAGACATGGTACCAAGTGCCCTGATGACAATGGGTATCACTGTTACATGTTTCATCCATAGCCGTGCAGTTTTGATGGCCAGGTCGTAATATTTCATGATTTTTTCCAGTTCTTTTTCTTCAATTCTGTACATTTCGGTTTTCGACAACTGTGATATCTGGCGTGTTGTGTTCCAAATGACGATCCGTCTGTATTCAAAAGTCCCACAAGATCTTCACCTTCTCATTTTCTATCACTTTTTCCACTTTATGTTCCCATGACTTTTTGGTTACAAAATATTATTATTATTATTATTATTATTATTATTATTATTATTTGAGTTAGTA
>WNWU01016744.1:0-19251 GCA_012654045.1 Ptyas mucosa | reverse complement strand
TATTCTATTCTATTCTATTCTATTCTATTCTATTCTATTCTATTCTAGTATGAGGCCCCTATGCTCGTGGGGTCCACAGGCAAGTCCTCATCAGGCCCATGCCTTAAGACAGCCATGGTCTTGTTCTACTCTTGCTGATTTGCTTTTTTATTACAAGGAAATGTGAACAGAGGAAAAGTAAACCAGTTCATTTCTGGGGCGAAGGAGAGGGCAAGAGATGGCAGTAGGAGCATTGGTGTCTTGTCCATTTGAAGGACATAGGACAAGGTGGGAGATCCTCTCAACCATAGTTTCAGAAGATGAAGGAATGAATGTTTTGGTCACTTTACATCATTGGGCTTCCACTGTTGAATTTATATAAATATTATGTGTCCACATAGGAGAATGAATGTTTAAGCTGCAAAGCTGTAATGCACCAAAGATGGATGGTTTTAAAGTTGGGTGATCATTTCTCAAAAAAATTAAGAACCAAAAACAGATCTCACAAATATTATTATCAGTTCTTTTTGAAAGTGATGTAATATGCTAAGATAATTGGAAACTCCCTGTTCATCACAAACGTTATATTAAATGTGGACATTTTTATAAAAATGTCAAGGGAGGCTGAGAGGTTGCTAGAGATTAAACAGGAATCCAGCAACTTCCACATTGCTGTTTCTACTCTTCAACCCATTAAAAACAGCTTGAAAACAAATATAGTGCAGAGGCATCTGCAGTGTGTATGTGTGTGTTAAATGACTAAAGTAGCATTGTTATTTTTTTTTATTTGTCAAGAACGTATTAGGTAATAAGTATAAACATGGTTTGGAAACATAAAATAGATACAAATAGAGAAAACATTAGGACAGGGATGGTAGGTACGCTGGTGTTCTTATGCACGCCCCTTACAGACCACTTAGGAATGGGGTGAGGTCAACAGTAGACAGCCTTAGGTTAAAATTTTGGGGGTTTGGGGATGAAACCACAGAGTCAGGTAATGCACTCCAGGCATTGACCATTCTGTTGCTGAAGTCATATTTTCTGCAATCGAGTTTGGAGCGGTTTACTTTAAGTTTGTATCTATTGTGTGCTCGTGTATTGTTGTGGTTGAAGCTGAAGTAGTCCTTGACAGGTAGGACATTGTAGCAGATAATTTTATGAGCTACGCTTAGGTCATACTGAAGGCGGTATAGTTCTAAGTTTTCTAAGCCCAGAATTTCAAGTCTGGTGGCATAAGGTATTTTGTTGCGAGCAAAGGAGTGGAAAACTCTTGTGAAATATTTCTGGACATGTTCAATTGTATTAATGTCTGATATGTAGTGCGGGTTCCAGACAGATGAGCTGTATTTGAGAATTGGTCTAGCAAATGTTTTGTATGCTCTGGTTAGTAGTGTGATATTACCAGAGAAGAACTACACAAGATTAGGTTTACAACTCTTAATGCCTTTTTGGCGATGTTGTTACAGTGGGCTTTGGCACTTAGATCATTAGATATGAGTACTCCAAGGTCCTTGACAGAGTGAGGGTTATCTACAGAGTGAGGGTTGTGTCCACTCAGCTTGTATTTTGTGTTCTGGTTCTTTTTGCCAATGTGTAAGACAAAGCATTTGTTGGTTGAGATTTGGAGTTGCCAATTGTTTGACCATTCTGACACAAAGTCAAGGTCCATTTGAAGGGTAGCAGCATTGTCTGTGGTTTTAAATATTTTTACATCATTGGTGAAGAGAATGCTGTTGCTTATAATATGATCACAAAGGTCATTTATGTATAGTATGAAGGGTGGCTCAGTGGCTAAGACACTGAGCTTGTCGATCAGAAAGGTCGGCAGTTCGAATCCCTAGTACAGGTCTCCTGTGTGAGCAGGGGGTTGGACTAGATGACCTCCAAGGTCCCTTCCAACTTTGTTACTGAGTGTTGGTCCTAGAATGTTGCCTTGGGGGACACCGCTATTAACAGGTGCAGGATTTGCTCCCTATTTTGACCAGTTGTTGTCTGTTTGACAGGAACGTAACTATTCAATTATGTAGGAGTCCAGAGATGCCATAGGATTTTAGTTTTAGAAATAGTTTGTCATTTATCACTGAATCAAAGGATTTACAGAAGTCTATGTAAATTGTGTCTATTGCTTTGCCCTGATCGAGATTTGTAGTCCATATGTTCTTGCAGTGTAGAAGTTGTAGATTACAGGATAATTTTTTTGTGAAACCAAATTGTTTATTAGAGAGTAGGTTGGTTGTTTCTAGGTGAAGGGTAATGGAATGGTTAATGATTGATTCCATGACTTTGCAGGTGACACAGTATAAAGAGATTGGTCTGTAATTTTCAACTAGGTTGGGGTCTCCCTTTTTGAAGATAGGGATGACCGTGGCTAGTGGTTATAGTTTGGGTAGGGAGCTGGTCCTGAAGGATTTTTCAAAGATTATACTTAGGGGTTCTGCTATAGCAGTGGAAAGCTTTGTAAAGAAGTATACACATAGTCCATCAGGTCCGATAGATAGAGATTGTTTTAGTCTGCATAGTGCCTTTTCAACATTATCTTCTTTGAAATCTATTTGTGTTAGATCATTGTAGTTATTTGTGGTATGACTAGGGAATGTTGGGCATGAACCATTGCTGTTTACAAAGACTGTCACACTGCTGCAATTCAATCTCTGCATCCTTTGCACGTATATAGACTTTGCATGCATGCATGAAAGAGATTGAGCCTGTGTCACAATGGCATAGCACTGCTTTTAGCATTTTGACAAAAGTCTCTGATCCTATGGTACCCTCTGTCCTGGACAATTACAGGAGGAGGGGAATGGCAGCAGGTGACAAAATATGGGGGGTCCTTGGTGTTCTCTGAGCTTGGTTTTTTTCTTGCAGACATTTCGTTACACAAATTAAGTAACATCATCAGTGCTAGTAAGGAATGAGGTTTGCTCTCAGTTTATATTCTAGTGACTTGTCCTGTCAATGCTTGTGGGGGTGATCTTAGAGGTTCTTTGGTTGAGCTATATACTTTTGGCTTGTTTGGCAGTTCCTGGATTGGAGTATTGGCCTGATGTTAATCTTGGAGTTAACCTATGCTAATCTGGGTGCTGATCGTTGGTGGGGAGGTGTTTTGGTCTTTTTGGTCCCCTTTTGGTTTGTTGATTGCATCTTTTGTGTAGTATATAGATATAGTTTATGTCTATGTGTCTGTTGATGGCTGATTTGTCAAAGTGCCAGGCTTCTAGAAATTCCCTAATGTTTTTGGGTTTGGATTGGTTTCTCACATGTAACTAGGGTTAAGTCTATCCATATGTTGTGAAATTAAAGAGATTTCATCATGTCTTCTGCCTGCTTGTTGGTATTTAGGAATGTGTTCTACCAGTCTTCTGCCTGTTTGTCTGACATAGTGACTGTTGTGGTCATTACACTGTATTGTAGATGACTTCTGTTTCTTCTCCTGGGGCTGCTGGGTCTTTTGGTTTACTTATGATGTTTTGAAAGGCTTGAACCAGTGGTGGTATTCAGCCCGTTTTATCCGGTTCGAGAAAACCAGTAGCGGCTGCTGCGGGAGGCTCCGTCCACCCGCCCGGATGTCATGATGTCTTGTTTTTGATGCTCTGCACATGCGCAGAAGGCTCTGCACCAGAGGTAGGTTTCAGCAGGTTATGACCAATTCTGGATAACTGGTAATGGAAATTTTGAATAGTTCGGAGAAGTGGTAGTAAAAATTCTGACTGGCCCCGCCCCCCATCTATTCTCTGCCTCCCAAGTACCAGCTGATTGGCAGGAAATGGGGATTTTGTAGTAACCTTCCCCTGGAGTGGGGAGGGAATGGAGATTTTACAGTATCCTTCCCTTGCCACGCCCACCAAGCTATGCCACGCCCTCCAAGCCACACCCACAGAACCGGTAGTAAAAAAATTTGAAACCCACCACTGCACTGCACATGCGTGGAGATTGGCTCTGCACATGCCTGGAAGGCTCTGTGTGCGTGCAGAAGGCTCCACCCGCGCACTTACAGGGGTGAATACTACCCCTGGCTTGAACACCAATCAGCAGTCAGATGAAATGATGATGAAAACTTTAATTCAACCATGTTTATCGGTGGCTGAACCATGGTTAACCATGGTTGAATTTAACATAGTCTTTTGTAATGTGCAAACCAGGATGCTATATTCCCATTCCTCAAAAGATTAAGCAACTTTGACCTGTAGAGAAGTGTCCAGCATTTTACTGAGTTGTACTGATGTTAACAGTGCTCTAAATAATCTTCCTCAATTTCATATTAGTGCAAGCCTTTTGATTTTTAGTAATCTTCTTATCATGAGTTATTCTCCTCTCCATCAGCGATCCGTATGGTAAAAGCATTCCTAATGCAACCCTGTAGTCACATAAAATAGCACTTAGTGTAGGTTAAGGTTGCCACAAGATGCAGCAATTTTGCTGTGGGTGTTTCTGCCAAGTACAGGAAAGTGCTATAATATAATTCACAGTTGCCTCCAAACAGTGGGAAGTTTACTGTCAGCAGACTGGCCATAAACTGTAGTAAAATCCTCTTAGTTTTACTTTAATAATCTGTAGCAAGACACTTGGATGGAGCTACCTAGCTGGAATTCCTTGAAGTGCTTTACACCTCTTTAAATGGATGCCAGCAGAGATAAATAGGTGAACATTTAAAACATGAGTCTTTACAAACAGTAGCTACTCCATGGAGACTCAGTAGTATAACCTGTGACCACCTTGGGTTCCTTCCTTCCTTCCTTCCTTCCTTCCTTCCTTCCTTCCTTCCTTCCTTCCTTCCTTTTTTTCTTTCTTTCTTTTTTGTGATGGCAGAAAAAACAGAAATCTCTCTCATTCTTTCTTTCTCTTTCCTCCTCTTTCTTTCTCTCTTTTTTCTCTTTCTTCCTTTCTCTTCCTTCTCTCCTCTCTTTCTTCCTTCTCTCTCTCTCTCTCTTTCTTTTTCTTTCTTTCTTTCTTTCCTTCTTTCCTTCCTTCCTTCCTTCCTTCCTTATTGTGGGTTGATGGAGAATCACTTCTCTGAATATCTCCATTTTCTTCCCCTTTTAAAAAAAATTTGTACTGCTGCCATGATTAGTTTGTTGACTACACCATAACTTTACAAAACCATAAACCAACTTTATGAAATATGATTGCTGTTTCATACTTGTAAAAAAAAAAGGACAGAGAAGACATTGAAAAGGGTATACAACAGCTGTTGGATGAAGTTTAGCCTGGAGAAGGGAGTGAGAAAAAAAAAGTCCAGGTTGCCCTGTCATCATTCTCTTGGGTATAAGATTTGGGTTGTAGGAAACAGATAGGAATATTGCTGTTGTGGTGCCCTGTGTGCTGTGTAACATCTTCCCTGCATGAGCTGCTGGATTCTGCTGCTTATTAGTAATCTTGACTATCACTAAGTGTTGTATCTTTTTATTCTTGATGAATGCATTTTATTCTCCTTATGTATACTGAGAGCATATACACCAAAGACAAATTCCTTGTGTGTCCAGTCACACTTGGTAAATAAAGAATTCTATTCTATTTTTTTAAAAAAGTAAAATAATAAGATATATATAATTGAATATTGAATAGAATAGTTGAATAGAAATATAGTTGAATATTTCAACTATTCATCAGAGATGCTACTAATCTTGATTGATCCTTAAAGTAAGATTAATAATGTTTACCACATGATGATTTTCATAGACTAAGTATGAACTGCCCATAAACTAACGAAACCTATGGTCTATGCCCAATTGTTTGGATAGAATGTGGAACACACAAATCTATTACAAGACAGAGAAATTTTTCTTTCATTCTTTCAGGTATTGTTCAAAAACAACTTCCAAATCATATTTAGCTGGGTTCATACATCTATCCAAACAATAATGTAAATTTGCTAACTTCTGAGTCAGACATTATGATGTGCATCCAAGCATTATGATTGATTAATGGTTGATATGTTGTATCAACCCCAGCTAAAATTTAGGCATTTGAAAGTCTAACTTTACTAACCCTTGGTTTGGCACAATATGTATCCTTCGCCAACTTGAATCTTTTAAAAATAGAACAATGGGATAAAATATTTTAAATAAAAGAATTAAACATGCAGCTGAACTAGCTTTTAGCCCCTTGACTTTAGTTAAACATTTTTTGCTGAACTGATCTGAGGTGGAGGAAAATTACCTCGCCACAAAGCACAATAGCGATTGAAATGGAAAATCCACTATGGAAAGACAAAATGCATTCGATATTTTTAGTTTGCTTAAACACAGCTATTCTTTGCTGAGAAATGCAATAAATCCTATTGATTAGCTCATTGGCTACTGTCTCAAAGCATAGAAGATGAAGGCAGTTTTGTACTTCCTGAGCAGAAAAGAACAATCAGCATTTAGGGTGTGGTTTCAATCAGCGTCTTCATTAAACATTGATGTTCATCTTTGTTTTTCCACTCAATCCAATAAATTTACTATGCTGGTCATTAAGCTTCAAAAACTGCAGTTGTTTAAGTGCTGGATGATGCACATACCCAAAGTGTTGGCTCTTGAAATATTGGCTTTCTGTCTTGATATTTGGATTTGGACTTCTAAAGGGTTGCAAAAATACCCATCTTCTATGAAGGAAAGGAAACAAAGGGATAAAAGGGGTAATTGAGATACCAGAAAGAGCTTTTTTTCCCCTACTTCCTTCCACTGCCCCTGTGATCTTCTGGGATTAGATAAAAAATAGATTGTGCTTGCTGTACAAAGAAGGCAGTTTTTGGATTATAAAATCCTGCTTTAAGTCTTCAAATCAAATTCACTGCCAAACTTCCATTTTTTTCCCCCAGTGGAAGGGTGGGGGTGAAGAATGGGTTGTATTGTTGGAGGAGTTTTAAACTTTGCACCTGTTTTAATATTCAATTAACCAATGATGAGCTTGTTTTGCTTACAAGCTTCTTTTCTATAATAGCAACAACAATATCACTTAGACTTCTATACAGCTCCATAGTGCTTTACACAGCACTCTTTGGGCAGTTTACAATGTCAGCATAGTGCTCCCAACAATCTGGGTCTTCATTTTACCGACCTCAAAAAGATGAAAGGCTAAGTCAACCTCTAGCCCAGTCCGGATCTAACTCTAGGCTGTGGGCAGAGTTTGACTGCAATACTGCATTTTAACTGCTGTGCCACCACAGTTCCTAGATTAGGCACACATGTTATTTGTCAACAGAATTGAAAATGTAAACATGATGTAGCCACCATCAAGTAGTTCTGAATTGCATTGGCTATAATGGGAGAGCTCTTTGGTGAGGGACATTCCCATTGTAGGTAGGCAGGTAGGTAGGCAGACAAAGCTTGCATCAGGGATGAAAGATCCTGTTTAGAGTACAATTGCTGTGAGGATTAAGGCACTTTGCATTTTACAGGTAGCACCTATCTTTCTCTAATCCTAAATCTGTGGATTGACTTACTTGAGGAAGTTGTTGAAGACCATCTAGAGTTGCTGCCACCAATTGGAAAGTCCAGATGTTGCTTTGAACTCTCAAATTGAAGAGGCATAAAAGTCAACTGAATATTCCAGAGGCCTCATCTTAAAGTGCCTTCTGAATCTTGATGCACATATCATAGTTGTGAATCCAGAAGCAAAGAAAGCTTCAAGTTATATGAGGAGCAATAGGTTCTGCTACTTCTGCTACAGGGTTTCCATAATTTTCTTGGATGAGATGACAACGACACTCTTTTCAGATTAGGAGATAACACTACATGTGGTGCATAAGCTAATACCCACGAAACTTTGTACACAGAAACATTATTGAAAATCATCCTGAGGGATTGGGGGAATGGGCTGAAGATTATAATATCCCATTTAATAGAGGGAAATGTACACTTTTTTATTTAAGAAAATGAAACTCAGGTATAGAGGGAGATTAGGACATACCAGGCTTGGCAATAATATTTATAGAAGGGTTTTTGGAATTATGGTTGACCACAACCTGAATATAAGTCTGTAGTGCCAGATAGCTATTATTTATGTAGAGATATTATTATATATTTTGTGTTTATAGTACTACAAAAGCAATTTAGGCTGTATTAATAAAACTATTCAAAACACGGGAAATAGTAATTCTGCTGTAGTCTGAGTTGATCCCATTCCCTGCTGAACAATATATTCAACGCAAGACTCCATATTTTAAGCAAGATTGTTAAACAAATGTAGCAACAAGACTTTAAGAGCATTGGGAAGTTAAATCTTACAAACAGTTTCCAGAATGGCAGTCTTTTTATAGGCATGGAAATTAGCCTCCACTCCACATTTAGAAAATATGTCAAGATAAATTTCTTTTGCTAGGTTTTTAATTCCTGATTAATTTTAGACTTGATTTTAACTGACGTTACTGAACTTTCCCCCCATTTTTCTACTTTAGCCACTTTAGCCATCTTAATGCTTGTTTCTGTAGAGAAGTGGGATGTAAATAAATACAGCAAAAACAACAAAGACTTATCGTGGCACCTTAGATTTATTGCTCTCTATAGAGCCACAAGAGTCTTTGATTTAAAACTGATGAGAGATTGAGAAAATGGTTGAAGACTTGAGAAGACTGAGAAACAATATAACGCCGCTCTTCAAATACACAAAGGATATTAAATAGAAAAAGGTCAGGACCTGTTCTTTATTCTCCTGAGACTGAAAGATTTGAAATACTGATCTTAAGTTACAGGAAAACAAATTGTGTCTGTTATTAAGAAAAACTTCCTGACGTAAGAGCAATTTAAGAGTAGAACCAATTTCCTAGAGAGATGATGAGGGTTCTTGTCATTGGATTTGTTCAAGCAGAGATTGTACACTTGAAATTGGATTCCTGCTTCAAAAAAAGCATTGGACTTCATGACCTTTAAGGTTCCTTCCAACTCTTAGATTCCATACTATGACCTAGACAGAATAAAAAGCTAGAAATGGTACATGAGAAACATTCCAGGAGTCTTCTCCAATTTCTAGCTTTTTTAGTTCTACCCAGAGATATTCTTTGAGATCATCTTGCTATAATAAGTGGAAGAACATTCACTTTGACAGGTGATTTTTTTCAAGATACGGGCTCTTTTAGTTTAAGTAAGCAAACTAGTGTCTATGGAGATTCTCAGTCATTCAGATCATGGTTGTCCCAAAGGTGCTTTTTTCAAGAGGCAACTGGACTTTCTGGACTTCAATTTCTTTGAAGATGTTTCACTTCTCATCCAAGAAGCTTCTTCTTCAGAGGTGAAGAAGCTTTTTGGATAAGAAGTGAAACATCTTCAAAGAAATTGAAGTCCAGAAAGTCCAGTTGCCTCTTGAAAAAAAGCACCTTTGGGATAAGCAAACTGATGTTTTTAGCTTTCCCATTTTTAAAATAGTTTTCATTATGTTTGCCATAGCCATCAATGAAGCATATTCTAGAGTTGTGTCTCTTTTTTATCCCCAGGGTTTTGATCAAAGGCAAATTTCACTAGGTAAGCACATTTAAATGGATTTATTCTGGACCACTTCTAATTCTTTTAATTTACCAAAGCCTCAAATTGAGGCCCCATATCAACTGTGATATTGTTTTCCCCAGAAATAGCTTAAGCACAGGCTGTACTAACCATCCTACTTCTAAGTAGAAGAAGCAAATGGCTCTCTTCGATTTCATGGCTGTAGGTCTTGTTGATGCTTATGTGTGTTTTCCGTGATAATGTCTCAGAAAACTTGAATACTTAAATGACCTTACTTGTTCTATCTCCTTACATATAGGATAATCTATATCTCTTTGGTCTTTTAGCAAATACTACTACCTTGATTTTGGAATAATTAATCTGTAACTATTCCTTCCTAGAGTAAATTCTAAATTCTGCCAGGATTCTTCTGCTTCCAATTAACGTTGTCAATACGATGTTGACTTCCTACAGTAATATAGGGGCCTTTCTACTTCTGGTAGAACTGGTAGGGGATAAAAAAGAAAGGATCATTAAGCTCTTCCACAATGTTGTTTATATAAAAATTAAAAAGGGAGGATAGCAATATACAGCCCTGGCAGACACCTTTTGTAGTTTTAATCTGCTTTGTTAAGGAGCTGCTTTGCTTTATCCACAGTTGAATGTGTCTTCATATAACTTACAACATATGTCTATATTGGTAGCTAATGCTTGACTTCAGAAGTGAGGCATTTTTTTTTCTCATGACTTTTTAATATGAAAAAACAGATGTTCATGTATTAGAAAAACTTTTTTTAAATTATATATTTATTTATTTATTGATGTATTGATTTATTTGATTTATGTGCCACCTATCTCTTCTAGAAGGGACTCTGGGCAGCTTACAGACATTGACATTAAAAAGATAAAGCAATAAATAACAATAAAATAAGTACAGTTAAAAAATGGGGAGGAGGAGAGCACAGAATACATAGGAAGAGGTGGGGCTTGTCACTTCCAGAAAGTGGCACATCTGTTGGGGTCCCAGGCTAATTTGCAGAGGCAAGGTTTCAGACCCTTGCAAAAGGTCAGGAGGGGCTTTGCGGAGATCATCTTGGGAGCTATGATGTTTCAAAGGGTAGGATTATGATGGATACAATTTTAAAAACGGTAACGGTATAATCTTACATGCCTTACAAGAAACATTGATTTTGAGGTATCCGGTAGAAACTTACAGTACTATTCAATCAAATGTGGTATGGTGACCTATATTATAAACATATTTCTTTTTCAGCTAATCTTTTTTTTCCCATTTCCTTTTGTTTTAAGAGAGTCCTGATATATTAGGTTTTTAAAAATCTGATTTAAGCTTTTGAAACCAATTGTATACTTCCTGCCCACATCTGAAAAACAAAGAAAATGCAATAGCTGATTTTGAAAGTAAGATGAAAAATTATGAGGCTTGTTTTCAGAAGAGGTATGTTTTTAAAACAAATAGCATCCCAGAGAGGACACCGTCTCCTACCATTTTTCAAATTTATAAAGACGTAAGTTATTCTCTGAAAATTTAAAACAGATAAATATGGATAATATACCACTTGCAATGGAGGTGTTTTGTAAGACTATATGATATTGCTGATTCCTAGAAAGTTCTATATTAAAATATTTGATACACCTATTGAAGAAAAAATGGTTCTATAATTTTTAACGTATACATTAAGTGGATTTTGAATAATCAATGCTTAATCATTTATTTAAAGCTGCAGTGGGGGGAAAATGGAACATGTGATTTCTCATTCTTCATATTTAGCTGACCTTGGCTGATGTAAAAAAGAAGACAGAGTCATACTTGGTTAATATTGAATGAATGAGTAGCCAAAAAAAAAATCTCTTCCTGCCCTTATATATGAGAGTTGGGGAAGAGAAGACAATACTTCTGACATATCTCTATTCCTGGAATGGCCTGCCATGAGAGAGCCAGTTTGGCATAGAGGTTAAGGCACTGCACTAGAAATGGCTGACCATGAATTCTAGTCTTGTCTTACATGAAGTTAATTGGGTAACCCTGGGCTGGTCAATCTTTTTTAGCCCTAAGAAGGAGACAGTGACACCCTTTGTGGAAAAAAAACCCTGCAGGGAGTAGTCCACACCAGAGGTGGTATTCAGCCAGTTTGCACCAGTTCACATGAACTGTTGGTGGAAATTTGGCCAAGGTCGCTGAACCAGTAGCAATGGCCGGCTGGCCACACCCCGAACTGGTCCCCCGGTCGCCGCTCGCTCCACCCGCCATGTTCGTCATCACCATGTTCTTCGTGCAGGTGCATCCCATTGCCTTGCAAGTCAAATGGGATGTGCATGCACGAAGAACATGGCGGTGACGGCAGCAGCTTTTTCCGCAACCTCCGGTACTTTTCGGCAGCCTGCAGCTTCTTTGCTAGGAGGCTTCTTTGCCAGACTCTTTCCAGCAGTGGCGTCTGGCTGGGAGCTGCCAAAAACTCTGATCAGCTTGCCTTCCGGACTCTGGACCAGCCTCTGCAGAAGATAAGGAGCCCGAACAAAGAGGCGGTGGTGGGGGAGGAAGTGGGGCTAGGGCCGGGGACGCTAAAGGAGGGAAAACGGGGGTGACTGGCGAAGGGAGGGTGGGAGTAGATAGGTGGAAATTCCAAAATTTTTCCTACCTTTTCCTGTGGGCGTGGCTAGGTGGGGGGGGGGTCATGTAACTGAATGGCCATGTGCGTGAGTGACGTCAAGTTGGCCATATTCACTCAGTCACATGTCCGCCCCACCTAGTCACACCCACCGAACTGGTAGCAAAATTTTTTGAAACCCACCACTGGTTTCTGCCTTGAGAGATCTAGTTGGCCTTCTCCCTGAGGGGAGTTAGAAAACTGATGAAGGCAAAATGTTTTCTTAGAGCTTTTAATCTTTAATTTTAATTGCAGGATTAGTTGCTGGATAATGCACCTTTGAGTGGATTAATAGTTTTATGATTTACTGTGTAATATTAAGTACTGGTTTTACTAATGATATATGATATTGCAAACTACTAGAAGTCTCTTGGGGATATGACGGGACATTTAAAAAGGCTGGAACCTTTTAACAAGGAGCTATTCTTATCAAATAGAAAGTTATCCATGCGCTGCTAATTTTCAAGTTCTTGCAATGTCCGTTGCATATGAGGTTTCTCCCAAAGACAATCCCAAAACTACAGTTAGTTCAATACTTGGGGATTTAGATTGGTCTCTGGAGATATATCTTGTCTATGCTAAAAGAGCTGTCAGACTGCCCTGAACATGCTGGCAAATCCATGCAGGACATGAAATGAGCCCTTGCCTATCAAATGATCCAATCACTGTGATTTATGCCATTGCATAATGGTGATGTGTGGAAAGAATCCAGTGATTTCTTAACTGTATGTAAAGGAGAAGTGGAGTTTGTTCGCTCCTTGGGCAGATACGAAACCTATCTACCGTAGTATTGTTCTAATAGTTCCTGATCCATTTTAGAGCATGATTAGCAGGGATGATGCTCTTTTTATCTGGAGTCTTGACTCTCTCCAAATTACTGCTAATGGCCCAATTCTGAAAAATACAAAAAAATCCTGTAAATCAGAAGTGAGTAATCCAGTGGTGGGATTCAAAAATTTTTACTACCGTTTCTATAGGCCTGGCTTGGTGGGCATGGCATGGATTGGTGGGCGTGGCTTGGTGGGCGTGGCAGGAAAAGAATACTGTAAAATCTCCATTCCCTCCCTAGTCCAGGGGAAGGTTACTGCAAAATCCCCATTTCCTCCCGATCAGCTGGGACTCAGGAGGCAGAGAATAGATGGAGGCAGGGCCAGTCAGAGGAGGTATTTACCGGTTCTCTGAACTACTCAAAATTTCCTCTACCAGTTCTCCAGAACTGGTCAGAACCTGCTGAATACCATCTCTGGAGTAACCTGGTTTGGTTTGGTTTGTCCATCAGGTGCCACATTCTCTCAGGTTTGCCTTAGAAAAAACAGATCCACTTTTCTCACAAGCAGCTTTGAAATAAGGCTGGAAGACTTTAAGATGAGGCCTGGAAACCCCCTTGGATTCCACATTGTCCACACTGTTATAAATAAATTGCCCCCTACATGCCACATAAATCTATAAAGCTCATAAGCTTCTAGATAAAGGTACAGACAATACCTTCAAGTTGGCAGTAAGCTGATTTGCTTTGAGATAGTTTCAAATACATTGAAAGCTATACACTCTGCTTCACAATGGTCAGTGTTAGCATTGAAATCTTTTACTGTGAGTAGATTTCTTCTTATCAATTGGTTTTAGAGGACTGCTGAGTTAAAATTACTCCAGATGTACCTACTTTATAGATATAAATTGGCTTAACAGCCCTTTTCCCTTGAGGATTTTAGGAAGTATAGTTCACTGAGCAAGAGAGCGAGAAAAAGCAATGTTTGATGTGGAATTTTTAGCAACCTACATGTTACAAAACTCAATATTCTTTGAGAGAAAGGGTGACAAAGAGAGAATAGGTCTACGTTTAATATAGACCTAGTGTAAATGATTTTTTTGGGAAATCTGTTGGAACTATCCTTTCAGCAGGTATAGAAGGAAGGGACAAGAAATTAGTTTTAGATCCTATAGGGAAATCTAAAGAGTTCAACTGAAATAAATATTTGAAAACTGTTCTTAATATTTTACCAAAAATAAGCATATGTAAAATGGCAGCTTCTATAAGAGAAGAGGGAATCATGGCATCCTTTAGAGGAAGCTGGGAAAGAAAGAATTTCCCTATCTTTGCACATTATAATAAGAAAATATATGAATTAGGATAAATTATCTTTGCTTTTTAAAAAAACAAGTGAGGTTAAAAAAATAATTGCATCCACAGGTTTTACTAGCCCATCATTACACTGATCCATATAATGAACAGATGAACATGCAGCTCATTTTTAGGAAATCGAATGAGAAACTGATGTGATACCCTTCCTTTTCAACCAAATGGAAGAGTTTTATAATAGTATGATGAAAATAAGGAAATGAGCCCGAATACTGATAGAACCACAAGAGAGGTGAAAGTCAAAGACCAAATTTAAGTAACAATTTCAAGTTGATTTTCTCTTTTAAACTGGAATGGGAAAATATTTAACTTTCTTTATTAATATTTTGTGGATGTGTAGGTGTTTGTGTGTATGTGTGCACACGTGGAGAGAGGGAGAGAGAGACAGAGAGAGATACAGACACATTTACATATATAGGTGATTTATTGACTGTGTGTCACCAAGTTGGCATTCATTCTTATCAGTTACATAGACTTTCTCTAAGATGATCTGTTCCCAATCCATCTCTGTTATAATCAAGTCTGCCCATCTTGATGCTAGTCACTTTGTTCTCTTTCCTTCCGCTTTTTCCAACATTATTCTTTGTGTGTGTGTGTGATCATTCCAATTTAGAAATAAATCATAAGCATGGTAATACAGGGAAACCCAGATTATTATCCAGCAAACATAAGGAATCCAAAAAAACAAAACAAAACAAAAAGCCCTGGTTTTAAATGCACATTAGAGGAAATATTGACAAAAGTGGATTGAAATCATAGACAGGGTAGAGGCTAATGTTTGCCGATTCCTCCTCATTATAGGTTTACAACCTTGGTTGCTTTGAATTATTCTCACATGAGGAAAAAAAAATCTCACAATTCAATTCTAGATTGGTAGATACTATATGATTGAAGGGGGTGGGGGTGAGAAGTCCTGGGATAGGGGATGACTTGGAGAGTCGGTTTGGTCTAGTGCCGTGATGGCAAACCTATGGCACGGGTGCCACAGGTGGCACGCGGAGCCATATCTGTGGGCACGCGAGCGTTGCCCTAGCTCAGTTCTAGCGTGCATGCACGTGCCGGCCAGCTGATTTTCGGGCCTTCCGGGCCCACTGGAAGTTGGGAAATGGGCCGTTTCCAGCCTCTGGAGGGCCTCTGGGGGAGTGGGGAAGGCCGTTTTCGCCCTCCCCAGGCTTCTAGAAAGCCTCTGGAACCTGGGGAGGGCAAAAAACAGGCCTACCTGGCCCACTGTGCCATTGCGTACCAAAAGCGGGGAAAGCGCAGGGGAGTCGTGCACACATGCGCAGGGGGAGGGGCACATAGAATTATGGGTGTGGGCACACGTGCGTGTGACCCCCCCCATGCTCCCCCGTTTTTGGTACTTGATGGCAAAAAGGTTAGCCATCACTGGTCTAGTGGTTTGGTCCAGACTAGAAACCAGGATTCTGTGAGTTCTAATCCTGCTTTAGTGTGAAAGCCAGGTAGGTGACTTTAAGTCAGTCATTGTCTCTCAGCCCAACTCACCTCACTTGTTCTTGTTGTGGGGAAAATAGGAAGAGGAAGAGCTATTAGCAGGGGTGAAATGCTCCCAGTTCGGACCGGATCGGCCAATCCAGTAGCGATGGCAGCAGGTGGTTCGGAGAACTGGTATCAAAAATCCCTGCCCTCCCCGTCTAAGCCCATCCAATCGCCCGGTCGCCTGCTTGCTGCTTCTTTTAAAAAATGCTTTCAAAAGGTTAAAAAAAGGTTCTGACGATCCCAGCTGAGCCACCAATCATCAGAGCCTTTTTTTTTTACTTTTAAAAGCATTTTTTTACAACCTAGTTGGCCGAATAGAATAAAAAAAAAGATGCGTGCCCCAAGCGGATCCCCCCCCCCCCCCCCGCTGTTCTACTTACTCTATGCCTCCTTTTGGTGTGTACTGTGCACATTTGGGCACCTCGCATTTGGTGTGTGGTGCACACTGTGTATACGCACACACAGCACATATGCGCAGCCAGCGAACCCGTAGTAAACCGGTTCAGATTTCACCACTGGATATTACGTATGTTCACTATCATTTGTCATTCATACAAATAATAAAGGGAATACATATATACATGCACACACATACACACACACACATACACACATATGCCGTGTTTCTCCGAAAATAAGACCCTGTCTTATATTTTTTTGAACCCCGAAATAAGCGCTTGGCCTTATTTTCAGAGAGGTCTTATTATTTTGGGGCATGTGGAGCAAGACGGGGCTCCTTTTGTTGTCTTACCTGATTTCCAGCTCTGTCTCCCTAACCCTAACCAAAGGAAATGGCGGGGACTGGCTGCACATGCATATATATATATATACACACACACACACACACACAGGTCTTTGGTTATTCGGGTGTTCTCCCGTGTAGAATTGGAAGTGTCTTGGCAACGTTTCGACGAAGTCTCATTCGTCATCTTCAGGCTGGTGTTCTCGGCTTCGTGCTTCCAGGAGCAATGTGTGATCGCAGCAAACAGTGGAGAGAAAACCCGAATAACCAAAGACCTACATACAAACACCCGTGAAAACCTCAGAAAATAAATAAATATGTGTGTGTGTGTGTGTGTGTGCGTGCACAAGTTTTGGTGTATTCGGGTCAAAGACACCAGCCTGAAGATGACGAGTGGGACCTCGTTGAAACATCGCCAAGATACTCTCAATCTTACATGGGAAAAGACCCGAATACACCAAAACTTTTTCCCTACCGGTTTTGTGGGCTTGGCTTGGTGGGGGGTGTCCTGTGACTGAGTGAGTGTGGCCAACTTGATGTCACTCACAGCCACGCCCACTCAGTCACAAGACCCCCTCCCATCAAGCCACGCCCACAGAACCAGTAGGGAAAAAAATTTAAATTTCTATTCTGCCGGCGAGTCCTTACCTTTCTCCCAGGGCTCCGCCCACCCACCCCATTTCCCAGAGTCGGGGAATGCACCATTCCCTGACTCCAGTCTTGCCACAGAGTTGCTGCCTGCTCGCCCTTCACCACGCAGTTCCGCCCACCCGCCCCATTCCCCAGAGTCGGGGAATACACCATTCCCCAACTCCTACTGTTCACCTTTCACCCGCAGCTGGCTGTCAGGGAAGGCAAGCGCCCGAAAGATACCAGAGTCACTCACTCTCCTTCCTGAATGAGCCTCTCTGGTCCATGTGCTGGCTGAGCAAGCACACACCATTTATTTAATTCAGTGGCAGGTTGGGTGTGCGATTGCGCAGCCGGCGCGTGGACCAGAGCGGCTCATTCAAGAATGAAAGTGAGTGACTCTGTTATCTTTCAGGTGCTTGCCTTCCCTCACAGTCAGCTGTGGGAGAAAGGTGAGCAGTAGGAGTCGGGGAATGGGGCGGGTGGGCGGAACTGCGTGGTGAAGGGCGAGCAGGCTGCAGCTCCGCGGCAAGGCCGTAGTTGGGGAATGGTGCATTCCCCGACTCCGGGGAATGGGGCGGGTGGGCGGAGCCTCCAGCTGCCATTGCTACTGGTTCTCTGAACCATCGGCCATCATCGCTACCTACTCGCCTGAGCCAGTCTGAACCGGGAGCATTTCACCCCTGATATATATATATATATATGTGTGTGTGTGTGTGTGTGTGTGTGTGTGTGTGTGTATGTGTAAATGTGTATATGTATATATGTATATTGTATATATGTACCGTATATACTCGCGTATAAGCCGAGTTTTTCAGCCCGTTTTTCAGGCTGAAAAACGCCCCCTAAGCTTATACATGGGTCACGAAAAAAATGACTTTTTCCCTGCAAGCTAGGAAACAGTGGAGAACGGGGTTTGCTTACCCCGCCCACTCCCAATCTATTGGGACTGCCTCCTGAGTTCCAGCTGATGGCTAGAGGAAAAAAAAACTTTAAATTCTTGCTGCGGGGCTTCAAAGGCCCCCCCTACAGCTGATCAGGGTTAAAAGAAAACAAATGAGAAGATCCTGGCGGCTGGAAAAAGGTGCCTGCTGCAAAGAGCACATTTTTTTTCCTCCTTGTACTGAAACCAAAAGTGAAACTAAAACAGCTTGTTGGCTTTGCTGTTTGCTAAGGCAGATTTCTTTTCTTTTTCCTCATCAGAAAAGGTTGGTGCAAACAATGGGAAATTTATGGCAAATGGCAAAAGAGGGGAGTTCAAGATTTTAAAACACAAAAGAAAAAAAAGCTCTATTTAAATAGGGAATTGTAATAATTGAGATATTATTAATTGTATATTGTGTTGAAAGCAGAAATGGTTAAGTTGTGGTTTGGAAGAATATTGGGGAAAATTATTTGGTTTATTATTATTGGTAAATATAATTAACTGATTTGTAAGAAATTGGATTGCATGGAAATAATTGGAATATTCATGTTCATATTGATTAATATACAAAAAAGATAGTTATATAACTAATTGATTTATATTAAAATGTTGAATTTGTATTAAACAACTGTAATATTACATAATTAAGCAATGTGAGGATTGATATAAAAATAGATGACAATGGGAAGGGGTATAATATAGAATAGAAGTGAAAAATTGAATTTGATTAAGATTAGAGATGAGGATGAAGGGTAATGTTGGTTTTTTAAAAAATAGATGAGGAATAAATATGGCAAAAAGGAAATATAGAAATTGTAAATTTAAGTGAAATGACTAAACACTGTTTAAATTTGTGAACCGGCCAAATATTCTGTTCAAAGAAAATACATTGTATGTTTGTATGTGTGTTTCTAATTATTGCTATTTACTCATATTTGTTCTCTTTTATTCTTTAAAGTTTAACAATTCATTCTTTATCTTAATATCTTTATATGTGTTTGGGGTTGTGTTCGGCTTATACACGAGTATATACGGTATATGTGTGTGTGTGTGTGTGTGTGTGTGTGTGTATTATTTTAATTCTCTTTTCGTAGGTCTTTTGTGTATTTTTGTTTCATCCAGGTTTTTCCTATGTAAATCAAGATCTTTATACAGCCATGGTTCAGTGAAATCTCATTCACTAGAATTTTTTGGCTTTATCAGACATCAGAGCAGCATTTTGTTGTCTGTTTTAATATATATATATATATATATATATATATATATATATATATATA
>WNWU01016743.1:0-24171 GCA_012654045.1 Ptyas mucosa | reverse complement strand
TAGAATAGAATAGAATAGAATAGAATAGAATAGAATAGAATAGAATAGAATAGAATAGAATAGAATAGAATAAACTTGGCCTTTTTTTTTTACTGTCGACACAGTGGCACACATTAAAAATGAAATTCTGTTGCCTGCTCTCAAAAGTGTACACATACATAACACACATATACACATGCTATATACATACATATATTTATACCTACACTCATACATATAAATACATATAAATACATACTTATATATATCGCTGTATCAGGAGATGCCAGAGTCGAAGAAAAAGAACTGGAAAAAATCATGAAATATTGTGACCTGGTCATTGAAACTACACGATTATGGATGAAACATGTAACAGTGATACCCATTGTCATCAGAGCACTTGGTACCATGTCCAAGAATTTTACAAAACACATCAAGAAATTACAGTTTCCTGCAATAACACCAGCAGAACTGCAAAAAACTACACTACTCGGAACATCATATATTTAAGAAGATACTTGATTGATACCTAGGATGCTGGCAGCAACCTATCTCAACCATTAGCACCAGAGAATTGTATTTGTGACACATTTTTAACTGTTCAGTTGACTGAGTTTCATGTTTAATGAATAAAAGAGATAATCATTATAATTATTATAATTATAATAATACCAATAAAAGGGGGAGTAAAGAAGGTAGTAGAAGGTTAAATAATACTATAGCCACACTACATGAGTTAATATACATAGATCAGGGTGTCAAACTCAAGGCCTGCAGGCTGGATCCAACCGGCGATATGGCTATATCTGACCCACGGGGCTGCCCTTGAGACAGTGAAGGACCTCAGCCCTGGCTCAGGCTGGCCAGATACTAACCTATAACTTGATGGCCACCATCTGGGCCAGAATGCAGTCAGCCTTAGAAGGAAGGAAAGAGATGGGAATGAGAAGGAGGGAGGCAGGGAAGGTGGCTCTGCCATCTTGGCCACCCCCACCTTGGCCACACACAGGCTGGCCCCGAGGTCAACCACAACCCTAATGTAGCCCTCAATGAAATCATATTTGATACCTCTGACTTAGACATTTACAGCACTGAGAGAATTAGGTATTCAGCAAATTGATGGCACAAGGGGAAAAAACTGCCCCCTATGACTAGTTGTTTTGGCATACAATGCTCTATAGTGCCATCTGAAGGGAAGGAACTGAAATAGTTTATGTCCAGGATGTGAGGGATCTCCAGAAGAACCAAATGGTGCCTTTTCCTTTTCATTGTACAAAAGAACAGTTGGATCTTCAACTCCAATTGAAACATGAAGTAGACCACACGGCATATAGGCTTCTTCTTCATCTTCCATCATCTGTCACTTGAGGCAATTGACTCAGTTTGTGTAATGGTAAGGCTGGCATTGACTATATCCCTGAACTATGGTAGAATAGAGTTAAGTAGCCTCCAATGCTGTAGCCCTGGATAACTGCAGCTTCTGTAGGGAAGCTAAGAGCCTGCGGTTCTTACTAAGCAAGTATAGAACAGTGTCTTCATATTGCTGATCAATAGCAAAGACTTATGTCTCAAAGACCTATCTTCAGTGTTCATGATGAAGATTCTATTTCCTAATGGATGCTCATGTAGCCAAGCTGTAGCCCCAGGTCTTGAGGTTCTACTGGTTTCACTAGTTTTCACTTTCTAGAACAAGGGTGTCAAACTGGCGGTCCACAGCCCCGATGAGTCACGCACAGGCTGTGGCCACCCCAGTTCCGTGAAGGGTGAAAACGTCACAAAACATCACATGATGGCAATGTGACGCCACAAGTTTGTCACCTGTGTTCTAGAACTTTACTCCTGTTTACCTTCTCCAACCTGGTGGCTACCGTACCTGATATGGGGGCAAGCCCCACAAATCCTAGCTAACAATAGGGTTCTAAGTTCTATTCTTCACATGTAGGATCTTTTCTTCCTCCATTTTTGTAAAATACCACATTTTCACCTTGCACAGTTTTGCTGCTTCTGTGACTTTTGCCAAATGAATTTTAGTTGCTTTTTCATATGATGGTATTAGAGCTGAGGTTTAACATGCACAATGGTGCATATCTACTAGAGATTACTGTCTGCAGAAATACTAATGCTGTTAAGGGTTCTTATATAATCTGATTGCCCTGCAAAATCATGACAATGGATATGAGTTGGATGATGGGATCTAATAAATTCTAGCAGCAGTAATTTCTTTTTTTTTATTTTGTAAAATTCCATCTTTGCCGCTCAACCCAACTGGAGCAATAATTATTGCTTGAACTCTTCACTGCATCTGCCTTTTAACACACATGAAGGTACCATCTATATTAAATGCAGATTCTCACAGCTAAATGCAAATGCTTTTCCCACAATGCTGCGATAGCTCATCAAAAAGGGAGACCTATACAGGAATCTTCGATTAATGACCATGATTGAACCTGGATTTGTGGTTATAAGTTGTGCTGGTCATTAAGGGGGTCACCATATGTCTATCCCAGGGGTGGGGTTCTACTTACCTTTACTACTAGTTCGCAACGGGATCACGCACGCTTGCTTCGCTCGCACATGCGCCTTGCTTCTGCGCATGCACAGAATGCCGATGATGACATGCAAGGCAGTGGGCGGGGCCTCCCGCCGGTTTTACTACCTGTTCTTGCTAACCAGGGGGCAACCCACCACTGGTCTATACCAGGTTTACAACTTTTTTGTAGCAGTCATTAAGTGAGTCAGCATAGTTGTTAAGCAGTTGTTAAGTATATCCATTGTCCATAATGGGCACTTTTTGCCAGAAAAAAAAGGAAGTAAACATTAGTTTTGGCAAAAAAATAAAAAATAAAACAAAATATAAAAAGCACCCAAAAATGATCATGTGACTGCAGGAGTGGGGCAGCCTTCAAAACTTGAAATCTAGATAATTAATCCTGGGTAGGTCTGCCATAACTTTGAACAGTCACTAAGCCATTGGTCTTAAGCCGAGGGCTATCTGAATAGTACTTACTTATAGTCCCATCTCCCCTGGGACTACAAGATGGTATTGCAGCTTGCAGACTTAACAGTAATCAGAATGTACAGAGGGGCTGAGGGAGTGCCAAATATTTCTCTTTTGTGTTGACTTTCTCTCACAACAGGCGTTTCTTTTTGAACAAGCTTTTCTTTTGAAAAGCAATACAATCTTTAACCTAAGCTTTCAGAACTGGAAATAGCTGTGGGGTTGTGAGGCCATTTCCCCCATGCTACTTTCAAACTAGCGCTGTCTGCTTTCTTCCCCTATTCTACCAGCGCATTTGCAAAAACAAACCAACAAGTCCCATCACTTCACTCCCTAAAGCAATCGGAGCATAAGAAAAGTCTTTGCACATATTTCTTTCTTTCTCTTAGTACCTTGCTTTCTACTCCAATTTAAAATGTAAGCCCTTGGGTTAGGAACTCCAGTCTCTTTTCTTAATGTATTGCTGGGCCTTGCAAAATGTCACCTGATGGCTCTGCATAAGCAATAATGAATGGACAACACTAGGGAAAAAAAAAACACATTTCCAATATTCTCTTCCAATCAAGAAAACTGATTATCGGGTGCCTTTAAAGCTTCCTGTCACTTGGCAATGAGAAACCAGCACATCTTCCATACCTGTTGGACTAGCGTCATAATCCAGTGTCCATTTAAGAAAAAGAGATGAAATACAATAATTAGCTGGAGTTCTAGAAGCAGCACGTAATCTTATAGTATCATTTGCTTTACAGGTGCTGGCAGTTTGCATTTACAGTATCTTATCTGCATATTCATTTTCTGGAGGTGTAGAAAATAACTCCCGATTGCTTTGGTAATGGGTGATTCTCTGAGCTATTTTGAAATGCGAGCTATAAAAAGCTTTTGCTGGATCTGTGCTCTCACCTGTATTGCTGGGGGCATCTTTCTAAGGAAGGGATTTGTGTGTAGCAGTGTTCTGCTTTAGCCTCTAGCAGAAGGGGAATTCAATGGATTGGAAAGGAGAGAAAGAAGGGATGGGTGAGTTAACAAATGCAGATTTATTTAACCTTCTTGGATATTTTGACCAGTGCTGTTAGTGGAAGGAAAGGTTTTCATTTCATTTCCTATATTTCCCCCCCAACAATTAATTTTTTTTTAAAAAAAAGCTGAGACAATGGATTCCATTTTATAAAATGTACTTTTGTGAATTCAGATGCGTTTGTCAGTAGATATAGTGCTAGCCATAAAAATGCAGAATAGCATAATCGTGAATGGTAAATGGCAGCCTCAGAGCTAAGTAAGTAGGTAGGGTAAACATTAATATAAAACAATACATTCTGTTTTTTAAAAAATGTTGGCATAAATGCACAATACCAATAGGGTTGTGTGCAATCACATGTATACATATAAATGTTAAGTCCTCATAACACAACGTTGAAATGAAGGCATGCCTCAGCACTGCTGCTAACATGCATTCATTTCTCAGTTCCCATTAGAAGAGCTACAGACAATACAGCATAATAAAGATCTCTGTTTTTCTCAGTCACGATTTTAATCCTAACCTCCATTCTTTGTGCAGCAGAAGTGTATACTAGTAACATGGTGATAAAACAAATTAATGTTGACTAAAGCTAGGGACCTTCCATTTCTCTGTAGGAGAGAAGCGAGAAATGACCAATAATAAAGGAGATTAGCCCTTTCTTGGGCTGCATAAATTTCCACACTAAGAGATTTTATTCTCTTCTCTTCTTCTCTTAAGAGCTGTGGTGGTGCAGTGGTTAGAATGTAGTACTGCAGGCTATTTCTACTGACTGCTGGCTGCCTGCAATTTGGCAGTTTGAATCTCACCAGGCTCAAGGTTGACTCAGAGCCTTCCATCCTTCTGAGGTGGGTGAAATGAGGACCCAGATTGTTGGGGGCAATATGCTGATTCTGTAAACCGCTTAGAGAGGGCTGTAAAAGCACTGTGAAGTGGTATATAAGTCTAAGTGCTATTGCTATTGCTAACTCTGAAGATAATTTCAGACATCTTTAAGAACATGCTGGAAATGAACAAGTAGCACAAATGATTTGATGCTTTGCAACTGAACCATTTGAATCTCCGTTCAGCACTGGACCTGGTCTGCATTTGAAGAGCCAGCTATCTCTTCCAGCTCCCATGCAATTCACTTTAAGCAAGTTCCCAATCTCTGGGATGGGGTCTATTTGTGGTCATTCCCCCCCCCCTTTCCTGGAGTATCCAAAAATATCCATTTATTGTTTCAGTTTGAACAGACAAGAACAACGTTACTACTTGCTGTAGAAGAATAGCAGCCATGCAGAGAGAGATACAATATCACAAAGGTACCCAAATAACTTCACACAACCCTGAGGTATTATACTCAGTGAGATGAGCCCTATAGAGAAAGCTAGGGGTTAATATACAATAGACTGAACTGTCTCCTTAATGGTGAAGTATATTTCTAAGGCATGGTACATGTTTAAACAAATCCATTCTCCCCCTTCCTATACAAAATGCTCATAGCAACAATTGTCTCTGTGATATTTCTGCCTTGTACACTCTTTCCTCCTGGTTTGGATCTCTTCTCGGCTTTTCAAACCGCAGTCTTCTCCCAGCCAATTTATTCATTCACTTTCTTGGTGAATGAAACCGCTTGTCTTTTCTTTCCATATTATTCAGACTTGCTAACCTTTCTCCCAAGTTCTTTTGCGTTTCTTTAACTGTCCCTGTCTCCTCGTTGGCTGCAAGGAATAGTGTCTCAGCTGCAAAAAAAAAAATACTCCATTGCCTTTTGCCTTATTTATGAGTAGTCTTTCTCTCTTAACTTAAAAAAAAAAGGAGTAAAAAAACCAGAACTTCACAGTACAGTTTCTTTTTTCCTTTGTCCTTTTCTAAGCTAACTTTTATTATTATTATTATTTTCCTCTCTTCCCTAACTGGGCATGCTGGCTAAACATCTTCCATTCCTGTCCTTGTCTTGATGCATGTGTCTGCCTGCCTGTATTTTATACTCATAGCTTCACAGATTTTGATAGTTTTCCCAACTTGTTTGAGTTTCATTTGTTGTTTCTCTACTCTTTGGGACAGATGTCATCCATCCTTCATTGACTCTAAATCAGAGGTGTCAAACTTGCATCGTCACGGTGGCGTCATGTGATGTAATGGGACTTCCCCACCCCTTTGCAAAACCAGGCAGGGGCAATATGTGACGCGAACTGCAAGTTTGACACCCCTGCTCAAAATGGTCAGTCCAAAGCTTGATTTCCCTTTGAGTTTCCATTTCTATTTACCTTAACTACTCTGATGATCTTATTTCCTCTAAGGAAATAAGTAGTTTCCTCTTACCTTGTCCAGTTGTAGACTTTTGTCATGCCAAAATTTCTTAGCACCCAACTTCCTTACTTCTCCTCATACTCTCCCACCAGTTTGTATTAAGCTTTAATTCCTGCACTGACTTTTTAACTATACTACTACCAACTGGGTTACATGTCTTTTTAGCTTTCTGAAATTTAGTCAAAGTGATAAGTGCACTTGAGAAAATGGAGATCTATTTTATATTCTACACACCCACTCAGCTACCTACACAAAACAAAAATTATAGACAGGTTCAAGGAAAACACATAGAAGGGCAAAGAGGCCCAAATGGTACGTTTTGTTAATGTGATGGTATTAAATTTAAATTTACCTAAACTTTGTGTATTAATAGATCTTAGTGGGTGGGACAAATAAGATGAGGGAGAGGCAGAAACAATTTGATTGTGTGGATATGTTATTTATTTATAAGGCATTTGCTGTGGTAACCGACCATTTGTTCAAGGCTTAAACTAAACTATCCCAATAAGTTGCAGCATCTGGATACCTTCCTCTAGTTCAGAATGGAAGCAGGTTTGGGCTTAGTTAGAACTTGGATGGGGACTTCCAGCAAATGCTGTTGATTAGATTGGAAGCTTGAAAATATCTCAAAAGAAGGCATTGACACAGACATGAAGTTGCTAGGCATCAAGCTCAATGGAAGATTTTAATTTACAGTAAATTAAACTGTACTCTGGCTATGCACAAAAAGAACATGTTGGCTCTAAACATGCATGAGGCCAAAGGTTTGCCCATATGGACAAATTATACTCATTGCTTTGAGTTTCTATTAATGAAATAAGCAGATATAAATTTCATACTTGCTTATTTGAAGGGAAGTTTTTAATACACAGAATTGAAGATCAAACTAAAGGCATATCAGGAGAAGGTCTTATTTTCAAATATTTCATAGAAGGTCTTCAAATCTGTTGGGACATGATGGTACATGAAAGGACATTTGTTTCTTTCTCTTCCTCCAAACAGTATTTTTCTTACAAGAGGAAATATGTCATAATCATGTAATGCAATTAGTATGGGCAAATATACTATTTTACAGAAGGCAGACCTTTATTTGAAAGTCTGCACAATCCAAGTCTAAGTTTTGAATGAGGAAGAGATAAAAGAGGGGCCTAGAAGGTTCTCCTTAATGGAGAATTATTAAATTATTATTGCTGCAATATACTTATCAGTATTCAACTAGAGGGAGACAATATATGTATATCTGTCTTTGTTTTTTCTTCTTCCTAATGCACTTCTTAAATGTTTTGTTTAGCTTTAGCTTTGTTTTTGTAAGATTTTTTCTTTCTTTTTTTTCCCTTTGGAGTTTGTATTTTAACTTTCTGGATAAAATTTTTAAAAAATGAAACAAAAAAAGAAGGTTCTCCTTAACGGGCAACGGGCTTTGACTGCAGCCTTATAGCAAGCAACCTTCTTCACTGAATTGTCTGATTTATTCACACAAATTCTACATCTACTTAGAAGGCAAATCTTTGACTTTGTTCTTTGGTTTACTTCAGTAAGCATCACAGAAATTCATCACAAATATTCATTTTATTTGTGAATCAGTCTTTGAGGCAAACTCTTAAACTGGGAGATTCTAGTAGAATTCCAGCTCCTAGTCTTCCTTCAAAACATCTGTGTCCCCGAAGTTTCTTGGAAACTCTCTGGCCTCTTAAGCGCACTTGAATTTCTTGCTAATAATAAATAAATAATAAATAATAGTGGTCAAATAATAACCACTATTATCACTCTACAACCCTTCAGGAAATCCTCAGCACTCTACTACCAATCCATGTTCCAATCAGCCTGGGTAACTTGGTATAGTGATACAGTAACTATATTTATTTGCCTTCAAATTCATATTCTTGTCATATGACCAAAACCATAATGTCAGCTTCATTATTATCCTTTTATTTCAGGAATGTTCCCACTTTCTATCACTCTATTTTGTATCCCCAGAAAAAAATTACCCTTCAGAATACCACCACCCCCAGCACTGACCTGAAGCTCTAAACTCTAGGCTTATATAGATTCAGGTTAGGCAACTGCAATCTCCATTCTTGATTTTCTGCTTGATTGTTTGTCTGATGTTAATCCCTGCTTATTAGAGTGTTAACTCCTGGAGGGGATGTCTTCTGGTCTTTTAGTTTCCTTCTTACTTTTTAGTGTCTCTTTTGAATGGTATGCAATTTACACAACATTCAAAAGAGTCAATAAAAAAAGGAAGAAGGAAATGAAAAGAAGCAGAACATATCTTCTCCTGCAGTCAACAACCAGATAAGCAGGGATTAACCCCAGAGAAGCAATCGAGCAGAAATCAATATGCTAAACCACACTCTACAAACACTTTCGTACTTGTATACGAAAGGAGAAAACCCTACACTCACTAGTATTGATGATGTTACTTAATTGGGTAATGAAATGTCTGCAAGCAAACAACCAAGCTCAGAGGGCACCAAGGATTCCACAAGTTTGTTGTTGTTGTTTTCTAGCACACTTTGCCACTGATAGCCAAACTCTTGGAGTGTGGAAAACTGATGGATTTAATTTGATCTATATTTTTAAGTGAATCAGTGAACCTGATTTACATTTCCTTGCTTAATGCACAGCATGAAAGACAGTTCTTCTTAGTTTTCATGCTTCCCCTAATGTTGCAAATGTAATTCTTTACTCAAAAGATGTTCAATTGTGCAGCCTATTTCCTCTGGGAATACTATTGTGCAGTTTTCCACCTATTTCTTTTGTTGCTTACCTGAATTTTCTCTTGGTCCCAGGGCTAATCCCCTACTTTTTACGTTGGAATTTAGAATAGATGAAATCCAGCATAAATATTGGGGGAAGGGCCCAACTTACTTTATTTCACTGGTGATTTTCATACAGCAGAAGATTTGGTCCCAATTCTGTCCACAGCTAGCTGTGGTGGAAGAAATATTTGACAAGACGTAACAGGGAACGATGTAGTGTGTTCAGAAGAATGGAATTACAAAAGTAGTTCATTCTTTCTTTGAAGAAAAATGATGATTTTGAATCATATACCTTGCATTATTATTTAATGTAGTCAGAGAAAGCTTGTGGCTATTCTATTTGCAGGGAAGGGAATAGCACAAAGGTGTAGACAAAGACTTATGGTCGTACCCCATTATGAAAAGCTGCTTGTTATTTAAATTATTGCAGAATTCTACAGTTTCTGAAGTCCTTTATGTTTAGTATTCACAAAATTCTCCCCTATCATTGGAATCTCTTGAAGCTGGAATGAAACTAAATTGTATAAGCATGGGAGCAAAGTCAAATATGCATTATACCCAATGAATTTACTTCCAAATAAGTGTGTAGGAGTGAAACTCAAATGTTACCTCTTTAGGCATCAGGAGAGTAGGAAGTCATTCAGACATGCTTTAAAATAATATCTTAGCTTCTTATATGAAAAGATTTTTATAGCCATTTGGCTTCAGGGTCCAACTATGTCACAAAATATTATTTCCATTCTACTCAAAATGCTATATTTCAGTATACAAAGTGACTCCGAACTAATAGAATCCTTCTATAACAGGGGTGTCAAACTTGCATCGTCACATCATCGTCATGTGATGTATTGCAACTTCCCCCCTTCGTTAAACCGAGGGTGGGCGTGGCCAGTGTGTGACGCATCCGGCCTGCGGGCCATGAGTTTGATACCCCTGTTCTATAATAAGTTGAACATAAATAGCTAGCATGTTTCAGTGAATGTACTTCCTGATTGCTTCTCGGAATATTTCTGTTGTACAAGACACTCTTAAGCCCCATTTAAATGGATTGATAAACGTAAGACTATTTTTTCATGCAATATGACACTAAAGGTGGTAAAGATCCTTGCTACAGCTGCAGTTCCATCATCATCATCATCATCATCATCATCATCATCATCATCATCATCTCTACTTAAATCTACATGAACAAACACAATCAACTTTTAACTCCAAAATCTAATTTGTGCCGTTATAGAATCAGGTGCTGACAATTTTTTAAGCAGTCTATCCTCACAGATGCATAAATATATTTTATATTAAAAGTATATTTATGCATCTGTGAGGATAGACTGCTTACAAAATTGTCAGCACGTGATTTGTTGCTGTCCTGCCCCTTTAAGCAATTGTTTCCTTTTGTGGGTATTGGTGTATGAGAGAAAAGGAAGTGTGTGTGTGTGTGGGTGGGTGGGTGTGGGTGGATGGGTGGGTGGGTGTGGGTGTGAAGCAGCCTAATACAGCTACAAAACGATACTGTTCTGCAGCAGTAGAATGCACAAGGAATAGTAGTTGGAGGAGTATTAGGAGGAGATGTAGCAGAAGTAGAAAGAATAGAGCGTCTCTGATGCCTGCATGTGTGTTGGCACTCATGGGTTTTGGAGCTCACCAACTGTGGTTTATGTAAAAGAATCTGTGACAGTATCAAAATTGCATAGTTTATCCATTAAAAACACTCTCCCAGTCTGGCACTGAGTAGATCCAGATGTGTTGGACCTTTTTAAGATGCTCTGGACCATACAGTTACAGATTGTAAGTCTAGGAAAAGAAAAAGACAAAAAGGAGAAATCACGTACATTTATTTATTTATTTGTCAAGAATGTATTAGGTAATATATATAAGTATATGCATGAATTGAATACATAAAATGGATACAAATAGAGGAAACATTAGGACAGGGACAGTAGGCACACTGGTGCTCTTATGCCCCTTACCCATTCTTGCCCACTCTTAGGAATGTGGTGAGGTCAACAGTAGACAGTCTAAGGTTAAAATTTGAGGTTTGGGGTTTGGGGAAGAAACCACAGAGTCAGCTAGTGCATTCCAGGCATTGACCACTCTGTTGCTGAAGTCATGTACAAATAATCAGATTTTTGAGCCATGTGGAGTGTTTTCCTTATTCTTTGGACTGGAACAACTCATAAATACTCCATTTGCAAATTGAAGTAAAGCTTAGGATCAACATTCCATGCTAAATTCTTGGCACCTGCAGGGTGAACTTGTAGTCTGGAGAATATAGATGAGGCCAAGTAAGATAGATGGGAGTTTTGGGTTATGAGTGTCAACTTGCAAAGTTTTCAAGTTGCCATGAGCAGGAGGGAGGGAGAACTGATAGAGCTGATTGATGTCCCTAACTGAAGATACATTCCATACATGCTTCTGTACCGCAATCAGAAGGAGGGTGTTGGATTTCACAGCCAGCCAAAGTGGTTAATTGGAGAATGTGATTTATGACATGGCCAGGGAGGAGAGGAGAGACAGGGTCATAGGGGAACGTAAATCTACGTGGGATTAGTTCTAACTGCATCCAAATATTGCCGAAATCGTGCTCCTAATAAATGACTATATTTCTTTTGAAGTTTGGCTCATGGCTCATGAATTAATTAGGGCATCTTTCAGAAACTTCACAATGAGATTCTCTTGCAGACAGACTCTTCCAAACAGCAATGCATTGATTTGATAGGTGACTTTCTGACTTGGTTAACATGGTGAGCTCAGCCTTGACTTGTTGATTATGCCAGAGTAGCCTGGGTTCACACAATACATTTACATGCTAGAAAACAGAGTTTACAAGCCTCAACATCTGGATTCATGCAGCATGCTAAGCCAGAAATACATGACGACTTAGTTTTAGTCAACATGCTGTTAACCACGCCAAATGCTTAGTTTGATGAGAAGGCCTGTCTTCTCTTTTGCCTAGCTTCCCCTCTTTTCATTTAACCCAGAAAAGTGCTGATTAGTGTCAAATTAATTTATTTAAATTATTAGTGACAAATTAAGTAGATGGCTGTTAAACCATTTACAATAGTGCATTTTCCTACATGACAATTCCTTTTTTTAAAGTATGGAATTAGAAAATTGACATTAATATGAACAGATGTGCCCTCTTGCCTCCTCACGAAGAAATTCCATTATTTAAACTCTTCTCGCTAATTATCAGGGTTTGTGGGGTTTTTTTGAACTGGGCATCCAATATAATTTCAACTTTCCATGAGATTCTGATTGTGATGGTTGTCACAAATTTGTGAAAGATGGCCAAGCTGACTTGGGATGAAGACAGTTATTATAACCCAACTCATCTAAAGGGAGAAATATGGGGAATATTGAGAACTAAATATATCTAACAGATGGTAAAGTAACACAAGTAAAAAATTTATTCAGGACAGAGATCTGAAAAAATATATGGAAGTTTGTTGCACTAGGCAAAATCCTGAAAATGTTGTAGAAAATACTGTTCCTGTTTTAGAAGGCTGATGTAATGAATGAGTGGGCAAACTCTCACCCCATAAAAATTTTGCTGTTTTCACTATGCTCCAGGAATTCAGTTCTTATCCCAGTCAATAGGCATTGCCTCTAACCTACAGCAGGATAATCTCAAGTGTGCCATGGTCTTGGCCTGGTAGGCAGGAGAAAGAGATTCCCCTCTTAAACTCTCCATGTCAAGGGAAAATGTTTGAGGTTCTGGGGTAAAAAGGAAGAAAAAACTTTGAGATCAGCCTCCAAGCCCTGGATTTAACCTGAAATGTTCCAGAAAGCCAAAAACAAACAAACAAACAAAAACCAAGTACAGATCAAACCAAATTAGAATTTCTGATTCAATGGAATTGTCTCAAAGATGCTTTTTTTTTCAAAAGGCAACTGGACTTTGTTTTTTTTCCTAGAGGAAGACATTTCACTTCTCATCCAGGACGCTTCTTCAGCTCTGACTGAATGGTGAGTCATTCAGTCAGGCCGGAAGAAGCATCTTGGATTAAAAGTGAAACGTCTTCATGGAAAAAAACTAAGTCCAGTTGCTTTTTGAAAAAAGCACCTTTGAGACAACTGTGACCTGGATGACTGAGAATTTCCATACACGGTCAATGGAATTGTTACTTGTACAGACTGTTAACAGTCTGAATACAGACTGTATTCAGGATTCAGCTAAAGTTGTCTTATCTGTGTACTTATATGGTCTCTGATTGTATTTATTTCAGCTCTATTCATGTAAATTTGATGCAACTTAGGGAAATCTGCACAGCAAGGTCTTTAGCATTATTAGCAAATCTATCCCATCTGGCCATTGGTCGCGTTTGTAGCTTGCTATAGGAAATACTACATGCTGTTTGCAATTGTAGCAGTGCCATATGTTTCCTTCCAACTTTGTTTTTGTATGTGATTACTTAAAGGTGAAAAGAAGTTTTTACACCTGCCTCATATTACAGGTGGTATAGTTTACTTCATTTTTAACTAAATTATTTTTTAGTAAGCCCATATGCTATGAGAGTCCTATACGTCTCTCATACAAAATGTACACAGGAGAGCACCAGGTAAAGGAAGTTAGTAGCAATAGTAACTATAGGGAGTTTCATTAAGGCAGGAAAATGGAACCAGGGTGTGAGAATTCTAGAGGAATTTTCTGGGAATATGTTTGACCATATATATATATATATATGCAATGGATGGACACTAATCAAGGAGAAGCAACCTAGAACTAAGGAGAAATTTCCTGGCAGAATAATTAGTCAGTGGAACATCTTGCTTCCAGAAGTTGTGAATGCTCCAACACTGGAAGTTTTAAAGAAGAGATTGGACAACCATTTGTCTGAAATGGTATAGGGGTTGGACTAGAACAGGGGTGTCAAACTCAAAGCCCAGGGGCCAGATCCAGCCCATGTGGTGGTTAGATCTGGCCCGTGGGGCCGACCTGGAGACAGCAAAGAACCAGCCTGCGGTGCCTCTGCCAGTGAAAACAGAGCTCGGGAGGGCCACCTATGGCCTTTTCAAGCTCCGTTTTCGGTGGCAGAGGGTTGCAGGAAGCCATTGCAGCCGAAAACGGAGCTCGGGAGCCAATTTTCAATGGCAGAGCGCTTTGGCCACCATAGGCACCCCTGACACGAGTGACATCGAGATGGCAATGCCCACCTTGACCACGCCCAACATGGCCCCCCGAGGTCAAACACAACCCTGATGAAGGCCTTGATGAAATTGAGCTTGACATCCCTGGACTAGAGGATCTCCAAGGTCCTTTTTATCTGTCTTATTCCTGCATTGCATTCTCTCCCTCTTTCCTGGAAATGATTGATAGTTTCTCTTCCCCAGAACTAATTAATTGCACAGGGCTTTGATAATAAGACGGAGGTTTAATAGATTATCCCCCCTCCCCCTTTCTGGTATAACAACGTTGGCTTCTAAAGGAAGTTTAGCATAGTGCCCAAGATGTCCTGTTTCCTTATTTAGAAGTAAGTCTGAAACGTTAGTTGGATGGCTTAGTGGCATTTTACTTCATCTCAGTTAAGTAACAAATATGGGATCTGCAGCCTGACTTTTCAGGACTAGTTTAAGCCATTTGGCAGGTGGCAAAATCCTTCTTAGACAGAATTTCCAACATTAATTGGGGGAAACCTCAAGAGGCTGGCATACACATACCCTTAATTCGACATTTTGGAATTGCATGAGATGAGAGGAATTTTATTCCACCTTTTGTGTTCCATATTTTAACTTTCCCTCTCTCTGATCTATATAAGCAAATAGACCCAAATCTGTTCCATTTTATGCAGTATGGAAAATTTGTGGAATCCTTGGTGCTGTCTGAACTTGTTTTTTTGCTTGCAAATATTTCATTGCTGAACTGGATAACATTTAGCCCAAGACATGTTTCTTCATCAGGTAACAAAACATCTGCAAGCAAACAACTAAGCTCAGAGAGTGCAAAGGGACTCAGCGGTTCAACTCTGAACTATGCATATTCAGTTAGAAACACCATTATGCCAGATAAAAGAAATGAAGATAATGACAATGGATTTGGGAGTAAGTTATCATTTTGATCACATGATAATTTGGTGGGTGGCATATAAATTTAATGAATACGGTAATCTTTTTTTTTTTTTTTACAATGGTGGGTAATAGATTAGGAGGAGACAAATCTTCCTACAGACAGAAGGTTGCTGTGTTAAACAAGAAATCTTTCACATGTTTTTAAATTAAAGGCAGGGCCATAAAAAGTGTGCTAAGTGCTCCCTCCCAGATGGTTGAATCAGTTTTAAGAAGAGATGCTGTCAAATCTATGATTTCATTCTATTCAGCTACTCAAATCCATATTTCTGGTGGGCAGTGCTTCTATTGCTTTTTTTTCTTTGCCTTTACCTCAGAGTTATTTTTAAAAACACTCCATGTTATAAAAACAACAAATGGGTCTGAAATAGAGGGTTTTGGGGGTTTTTTTTTGGCTCAGTTGCATGTCACAGCAGATGGTAATCTTTCTCTTTCAGTTCATCCAAGGAAAAAGAAAGTTAAAGTCATCATCTTTTTCAGCAGCGGGGAGCCATTTGATAGTACGTTTGACGTATGGAGCGTGACCTCTGGACATATGGAGCCCTGCAAGCTTCCAGTGAGATCCACCAGCCTCCTTTGTTCAGATGCTGCCAATATAAATATGTTAAACTAAAACTCAGTATTTTTATGACTGGATAAGAGATGAGAGCCAGTTCGGTTGCAGTGGTGAAGGCATTAGACTAGAAACTGGAAACGGTGAGTTCTAGTCCTACTTTAGGCTTAAGATGGCTGGGTGACCTTGAGGCAGTCACTTTCTGTGAGCCTAGGAAGACTGCAATGGCAAGCCTCTTCTGGAAAACCTTGCCAAGAAAACTTCAGGGACTTGTCCAGGCAGTCTCCAAGAATCAGACACAATTGAAGAGAAAGAACAGCAACAAAGAGAGAGAGAGAGAGAGGGAGAGAGAGAGAGAGAGAAAGAGAGAGAGAGAGAGAGAGATGAGATGGATAATGGAAGTAAACAAAACACTCACCCTGAGCAAATCTATTTCTCCCTTGCCCCAACACATTTCACAAATTCAGTTTTACAGTTCCAAGATTGGTGTGGCTAACGTAAACTAACAGTAGTTAGACTGTTAAAGCAATGCAGTTCCTTTAAGGCAGTGATGGCTAACCTTTTCTGGACTGAGTGCCCAAAGCATGTGCGAATGCATGCACACATCCCCAAACCCCCAAAATGCAATGTGCGTGCAGGCCCCATGCATGTGCCCCACCCCAGTGCATGCATGCATGCCCCCGCATGTACCCCTCCCCAACACATGCATGCACGCCCCCCCACACACGTGCCCTGCCCCTTGCGCATGTGCGGCAGAGACCTAAAGACCATCTGGCCGGTGGGAGGCATACACGCATGCGCAGCGGAGCTGAACTGGGCTGATGGCTCATGTGCCCACAGAGAGGGTGCTGCGTGCCACCTCTGGCACCCATGCCATAGTTCGCCATCATGGCTTTAAGGCATTCCTGACATCAATTGTCTGTAGAGATTCTCAGTCATCCAGGTCATGGTTGTCCCAAAGGTGCGTTTTCAGGAGGCAACTGGACTTTCTTGTTTTTTGTTTGAAGAAGTTTCGCTTCTCATCCAAGAAGCTTCTTCAGCTCTGACAGGATAGTGTGATAGTGTGCAAGTGCTTCAACAACCCTAAAAGGATGCAAATGACCAGCTGTCTGCAAGGGATATAAATCCTTCCATTCCCCACTATCCTGTCAGAGCTGAAGAAGCTTCTTGGATGAGAAGGGAAACATCTTCAAAGAAAAAACAAGGAAGTCCAGTTGCCTCCTGAAAAAAGCACCTTTGGGACAACCATGACCTGGATGACTGAGAATCTCTACAGACGTTTAGCTATAAAATTTGGGATGAACACCTTGAATAGTGTGGGAGTAGGAATGGATTTCCAGAGAAAAAACTGCAGACTACAGGAACCATGAGCACTACTCAGGGCCCTGTGGACACAGATAAATTTCCAAGTGCTTCAACGACCCTCTAAAACAGGGGTGTCAAACTTGTAATGACAAGTCATCACGTGACATATCACAACTCTTTCCCCTTCGCTAAAATGGGGGTGGGGGTGGCCAGCACATGATGCATCCTGCTGCGAATTTGACACCCCTGCTCTAAAAGGATGCAAATGACCAGCTGCCTACAAGGAATATATGGTAAATCCTTCCATTCCCCACTATCCTGTCAGAGCTGAAGAAGCTTCTTCGATGAGAAGCGAAATGTCTTCAAAGAAAAAACAAGAAAGTTCAATTGCCTCCTGATAAAGCACCTTTGGGTCCTGACATCTATGTGTGTGCTAAATGATGTATTGTTCTTCAGATCTGTTTTACTTTCCATTCCTAAAATATATCCATTAGCTGACAAGATTTGGCCAATGGCACGTACTATTTGCCATTTGAGACTCATTTGTAGCTGAAATACAATGGCACTTGTACTTTCCAGAATTAAATGATACCTATATAGTAGCTAACCCTATATAGTAATTGGCAAAAGTATTTAGTAGCTGACCATATATACTATCTGACAGTAGGATTTAGTACCCAACAGTTTTTGATAGATGAGATGCTACACTGTTGTGTCAGCTGACTTTTATTCAGTGCCTTTCAAAACTAGCCAGAAATGCTGTGAAGTGCAATCTTTAAACACAATTCTATGCACATCTACTCAATAATGAGTCTTATTGAGTTCAGTAGGGCTTAACTCTAAGAAAATCAATTCAAAATTGTATCCTAAAGCACGTGATTTCAAATAAGCAATAACAGTTCCCATTTGTAATTTGACTGGTAAACTGGTAAAACTTTCTGAATGAGCAATGTCTGTTTTTTTTAAAAAAAGAGACTTTTGTTATTCATGGGAATAAAAACTGCACAGCAAGGCAATCCATTAATCCTTTAATAGATCAACCCAAATGCCACAAGAATATATAGACCAGACTTAATCAGGCAACCTGATTCAAAAAATAGAGGATGGAGGAGAAAGCACCAAAGGTTTGTTTCTTTTTAATCCAGGTGCTGTGGTCATAAAATCTATAGCTTAAAATAAGATTTAAGCTGCTAAATATATTAATCCAGCCTTCTCATTCTTGATAAGGGAATGGAAATTTTGAAAGATACAGTTCCAAAAGCATCTAAAGACCATCAAGTTGGGAACAATGGCAGTAATCATTAACAGATGTTGCAAATCTTAGATTACATTGCATATTCTGGGATTTAAGAGTAACGGGTAGCTCCTTTCTGCCAGTTCTAGAAAAACAAAGGACCATAGATCTGGTCAAAGGCAATTGGCCTGGCCAGAGCAGAAGTAGAGCATCATGCAATCATAACCTTGCTAAATCATAGCAAGTGTATCTTAATTTTCATAGTGGAGATCCAGTGGGTGCAGCGGGTGCCCAACCTTCCTGGCACCAGGGACCGGTTTCAGAAGAAAAATTCTCTTCCACGGCTCAAGGGGTGGATTTGCATGCAATGTAGATCTTGCACATGTGCAGATGAAGCTTCCCTTGCTCATCTGCTGATTGCTCAGCCCAGTCCCTAACAGGCTGTGGATCGGTATCTGTCCATGGTCAGGGGGTTGGAGACCCCTGTACCCCAAGCAGAAGACAGAGACATAACTCTCTCCTGCCATTATTCTCTTACAACTGGTATTCATAGGATCTGCTCCAGGGGTGGGTTCTACTTACCTTTACTACCGGTCAGCGGGGCCATGCGCAGAAGCGTTTTGGTGACGTTGGGGTTGGTGGGCGGAGCCTTCTGCCAGTTTTACTACCGGTTCTATAGAACCAGTGCGAACCGGGGGCAACCCACCACTGATCTGCTCCCAATTTGTAACACTGAGACCTCAAGACCAATAGAGCTTGATAACGCCACCCTCTATGATTTAAATAGATTCTTTTTAAAGCCATCCATGTTAGTGCCATTAGCATATCTTACAGTTATGAATTCCCCAGGCTAATTAAGTGCTAAGTGAAAAAGTACTTGTTTCTTCTAAATATTATTCTAATCAGCTTCGTTGGATGACCTTTCAGTTCTGAGACAGGGTACCTGCTCCCTTTTTTACCATGCCACACATGATTTTATGCCTCTTGATCATATTCCCCCCACGTTGTTTTTCTTCTGAGCTAAAATGTCTTTCCCTTTAAGGAAGGTGTTTGAACTGACTGGCCATTTGCTTGTGCTCTTCTAAATGTTTTTCAACCTTCTTTCTTTCCAAATGTGGCAACCAGAACTCTGTGCTGCAATTCCAGATGATTACATTGTGTGATGTTAGCAGTTTTATTTTCAACCCTTTTCCTTAAATGAGAACCATCAGGACATTTACTGTTTACGCAGCTGCCCCAAACTGAATTGATACCTTTTTTTGAGCTGTCCACTATGACACCAAGATCTTCTCCTTGGTTTGTCACGGACAGTTTGTATCTCATCAGTGCTTATGTGTTGTTAGGATTATTTATCGCAGCACACATCCTTTTATATTACTTAAATAGCCTACTTTGACATTTATTTGACTATTCACTTAAAGACATCTTTCTGGAGGTCTTCACAAAAGGATTTGGTTGTAAGCATCCTGTGAGAGAAAACTTGTTTCTCAATTGCTGTGCCTATTAATTGCTTTTGGAATGGACAAGTGGATGAGCCAATCAGAAGGCAGCTGATGGATTTGAATCTCCAGGGCTTTTATGTTCCCTCCCCTAACTGTCACAGTTGACAGTATAAAAGGAGATTCTTGACAGAAAACCGTTGGCAGTCCAGAAAGCAGTTCAGAAGACAGTTGGCAGTTTGGAGAGTTCTGTTCAGCTCTTCTGTTAGAAAACTTTGGGCAGTTTGGAAGTCAGTTAGAAGGGCAGTTCTGATGGTTTACAAGACTTTTTCTTCTGAGGAAGAATAGCCAGAACTAATCGCTTAGAGCGATTATACACACACACACACACACACACACACACACACACACACAAATATATCTGACAGTATATTTAAGCAAATAATGAAATACTATTTAGTATTTGAATAGATATTGTTTTATTATTATATAAATAAAAACATTTCTTGTGAACTGCTTCAGAGGCTCATTTGTTAAAGTAGATTTTAATAGAGATAAAGGTTTACGGTACATTGATTTATTTACACCTCGACACATCCTGAATAATTTGGTACCTTCCACACACTTGGCCACCTATCTGCTTACCCCATATTAGATTCATTTATGAACAAATTGGAAAGCACTGATCCCAGCACATATCCTTAGGGGTTCTCATTTCTCTCCATTGAGAAAATTGCCTATTTATTTCCACTTTTTGTTTTTAGGTTTTTAACCAGATAGTAGGTTTAAAAAAAAAAAAGGATATGCCCTTGTAGTGGTGTGTTGTGCTGTTGTGCATGTGAGCGGCTGCACTGGTGCAACGAGCCTCGCAGTGTCTGGCCACAAGTGGACACAAGCGACTGCACAAGAAGTCGGGCAGTGGTGCAACAGATATTGGGGTGTGGGAGACCTGGCTGTAGTGGTCCTAAGTTAAGTGGGTCCGGGATACGTGGGACACCTCCAACCCCCACCCCAGATTGATTTTTACACCTGCGCCTCACCCTAACTCATACAACCAGACAGTGGGCAGGGCTTAACTAGGGTTTATTTTGGTGTAGGGCTTATATTAGGAGCAGGTGTGGAAAATCAGGCTAGGGCTTAGGTTGTATTTTCAGGGAAATATGGTACATGTTTGTTTAACAACTTAAATAATGTCCAGCAGAATTTTTCTTCTGCAAGGTTTCTTCTGCTGCACAATTATTTATTTTTTTATTGATTACTGTTTCTACCAAGTTGCCTGAAACAGACATTGACTGCAATTTCCTGCCTCCCTCCAGGTTCCTTAAAAAAATTGGTGTTAACACTAACTTCCAGACCTCTGGCAAGCATTCTAATTTAATACACAAATTACATATTTTTGCTAGGAAATCAGGAAGTTCACATTTTTTAAAAAAGATATTGGGAGGTATATAATTGGGACCTGGTGATTTGTTATTGTTAGTATCTTAAGATGTTCAAATAAATTTCTCCTGTTATTTCAATTTGCCTTTAGAAATAATTACTACTTAGAAAGTCAATAGAGTTGAAGATTCACTTTAAGTAGAAACGTTAGCGGAAATCAAATTATGTAATAGCTAGAATAACTAGAGCAGGGACACAACCTTATTTATAGAAGGTTCTCTTATAAACATTTATAAAATATCCTTTCACTAGAGAATATTTAGTTGGGCAACAGGATGATCCTCTCTTATGCACTATCAACATTTTTTGTTTTTAAAAAATTGCTATATTATTTTAATTAGTTTAATTTGTGGGACAGGAAGATATCCCAATGGTGCTTTTTCTTTTTGGGACAATCATGACCTGGATGACTAAGAATCTCCATAGATGGGAAGGAGATATGTTTTTTTGAGATGTGGTGGATATTCTGCTGTGTACGGACACTGTAAGAACTGTCTCCTGAAAGTAGAGTAATGCCACAAAAGAATGTCTACAAATAACATGACTGTAAAAAAAAAAGGCATAAAAGCAAGAAACTAATGCTGACTCCCATAGGAAATCAAAATGCCTCTAATTCACATATACCTGTTCTCCTGCTTAGGTCAGCCTGGATCACATAAATAAAGGTAGAAGAAGCTTTTTATTATATTTTCCCCCCTTGTTTGCAATAGACTTCATCTTAAAATACAATGTGAGAACTACTATTGGACTCAACTCACAGAAGCTGTCTGTGTATTCAAGACTCTTCTCTGGCATGAGACAAGCTGTTAATTAATTGTGAAATCTTTAATAATAATGTGATTCTCAAATGTCAGGATTATACACAGAGTGAGTATTGACAATAGGGTTTGCATTAATATTCAAAACCCAGTTCATATTTGTGAAACTACACAGGGAGAATATGAATTAGAATTCCTTTTACTTTGAGCAATTCAAAAGGTTGTTTTGGGCTGTGGAGTTGCCAAATCTTTTCCATTCATGACTTCCCTACATTTCAATTTCATGATGGATTTTCCCATTATCTGGTATTACTTCCTATTGTTCACTCTTTGAAATTCTCATGCAGAAATAAGAGCTATGGTTGGCCTAATTGAATGGGAGGCTAAAGCTTTGGGTCATATTATGAAGCAAAACTATTATTTCCTTGAGCTCTGTTTTGTTAATTTTGTCCTTCATTCTACAAATACTTATAGTATGCCTCAACTTTCCTAGACTGGAAGGTGTAGAACTAAATTCCCAGAATTCCTCTCAAGCATGGACTTTATCAAATGAGTTGGGAATTTTGGACTTGAAGGTTGAACACATTTGGTAGGAATCAGCTTGGGCAGCAAACTGGTATATAGTAAAACTTAAACTCCACCATCATAGAGACATTATGGCATTGCTAATTGACGACAAGACTTAGAACATTGTCAGTATGGAATTTAGATAAGGATCCTATCCAGTGCCTTGTGCTCATGTCCTTTGCCCTTGAAGTATTCCTGTGGTAAATTGCAGTCCATGGTAGCTTCAGCTTTTTTAGGGATGGAATGCAGAGCTCACTTGTCTGTTTTGATGGAACTGAAATGGTAGTACATGAGAGAAAAAATTAAGAAATCTCCCAAGATTCCCAGTAGTGTTCAAGTAAGGGTGCGTTTAATTTGTTTGAAGTTATTTTTGAATATGAGCCAGCATAGACTGTCTCTGGACAGAGTTTGTGTCAAAACTTTGCAAAAGCCAACTGAATACATTTTGTTGCCTCATATAAGTGCTCAACACATTGTCTCTCTTTTTTCCAAATCTGAAATAGAACAATCCAATAAACAGCATCCATCTTCTAAAATGTTTTATCTCCTTTTATCCAGAAAGGTAAATATAAGAATTCACCTTTTCCTGTATTCTGGTGTATTACTCCAAACATAATAAAGATGACATTGTCCTCAAATCTGTCAGCTGTGAAGTAGGAATTATATAAGCATACATCCAAATAATGAATCAACTGGATTGAACAGGAATTCTAAAGAAGGCGTTCATAACTATTGAGAAAAGAAGCCAAGTGGTTTTACAAGCCCAGTTAATACAATACTGAAGAGAAATGTATGAAACTATGGACAAAAAATAGGAATATTCATGCTCTGAAAGAGTAATTCTTCCACATAATCTTTTTTTCCAAGCTCAGACTGAAGGAGTCCCGTGAAAACATTCACCAGTTTTCAGTTGCACAGCACTGTCACCAACATGCTTAAAAACTGCTGACTTCGGTGGCTGAAGGGCAGAAAGCTTTGGCTGTTTTCACACAGCCACTGGCTTGTCCCTCAGATCACCATGGTTTCATAAACAAGTATTCTTATACTTTCTTCCCATTAAGCAGTGACGGCTATCCTTAGTTCACCAACAAGAGGAAGCAGATAATCAAAAACCAGGCAAGAGCTCCACCCAGGGCCATCTTAACAGCATTTTGAGCCCTGGGCAAAGCAGTGTATCAGGGCCCCTACGACAACTATTCACAGGAATAAAAGTGTAAATGGTCGATAAAATTAAACATATATTTGCATGTTAGTATTAATTTAAAAATGCAGTAAAATGTAATAAATATGTTGCTGTATTTATATGATACAAGGTGCATTGAAGGGTTAACATACACAGATTAGTTGCAGGAACTGGGTATGTCTAGTTTGATGGAGAGAAGGACTAGGGGAGACATGATAGCAGTGTTCCAATATCTCAGAGGCTGCCACAAAGAAGAGGGAGTCAAACTATTCTTCAAAGCACCTGAGGGTAGAACAAGAAGCAATGGGTGGAAACTAATCAAGGAGAGAAGCAATTGAGAACTAAGGAGAAATTTCCTGACAGTTAGAACAATTAATCAGTGGAACAACTTGCCTGCAGAAGTTGTGAATGCCCCAACACTGGAAATTTTTAAGAAGTTGTTGGATAACCATTTGTCTGAATTGGTGTAGGGTTTTCTGCCTGGGCAGGGGGTTGGACTAGAAGACCTCCAAGGTCCTTTCCAACTCTGTTATTCTATTCTATTCTATTCTATTCTATTCTATTCTATTCTATTCTA
>WNWU01016737.1:0-12100 GCA_012654045.1 Ptyas mucosa | reverse complement strand
CAAAATGGGGGTAAATTGGTAAATTTAAAGAAATCTTTATATATATTAAATATTTTTTAACCACGCATCTTCCTCACCTTCACGTAACCCTTGATTCCTTTTATGGACATGTTGTTTTCCTGGTGATTCACCAGAGAAGTCACACAGGAGAAAAACCATTTGAGTGTCTGGAGTGTGGGAAAAGTTTCATTAGGAATTCTGAGTTGGTGATACACTGGAGGACTCACACAGGCGAGAAACCATTTGAGTGTCCAGATTGTGGGAAAGATTTCAGTACTCAGTCTAGCCTCATAAATCATGTAAGGTTACACACAGGGGAGAAACCATTCAAATGCCCAGACTGCGGACAGTGTTTCACTGACGTGTGTAGAGGATTCTTGAATTTCATTTCTCATCTCATTGCAAGCTCAACTGAGAAATTTTAACTATTTTAATGATTCTTTAATCAAACTGATTCTTTTTAATCAAATATGTCTTACTTAATATTGAACATGAGGGAGGGGATCTGAGTTGGGAGGTCCAAGCTCTTTCTTAGCTTCCTTGCCTCTCCTGCAAGTGGAAGTGCATGCATATATGCATGCTTGCCTGCCACTTGTGCAGCCTGGTGTTTGGGGACCCCTGTCCTAGGTTAAAAATTTTGACCCCTATTGTCGAAGATTAACTGTATTATGTACACCAAGGATTCAACTTTAACAACAATAGAGGAATGGTTGGTGAAGATGATGGAATTTTCTGAGACAACTATGTTGATTTCCTCAATTGGAGAAAAGACATTCTCTACATGTCTTGGAAGTTTGCTAGAGATTTGCATGAAACAGAAAAAAAATTGAAGTTATTCTTTACAGTTGTGATTATAAAAAAAAACCCCAGGTAATAGAGTAAGAAGTAAGTTTGTATTTCTAATTATAATTACTTCTTTGCCAGGTATCATTGGACAGGCTGAAATAAGCAGGGAAAGGCAGTATGTCAACTCAATTCCATGCCAATAAGGGCTTTCAAAGGCAAAATCAGCACCTTGAACTGGATCTGCAAGCAAATTGGCAACCAAGGCAGTTTTCGGAGCAGAGGTAAGACTATGACATGTGCTGCTTCAGAAACACACATAGCTTATCCGGCCACTGCATGTTCTACCAGCTAAAACTTTTGTTTACTCTTCAAGGGCAGCTCATGCAGAGTTTATTTATTTATTTATTTTGAAAAGTTTTTTATTTTTTACAACATAAAACATAAAATACATCTTTTTAGAGCAAGGATTTGATCTGGTATAAAGTAAATACAATTACTCACATTCCCTCAACCAATTTTGTTCCAAATTTTATCCATTTACATCTTTAAAAGAAAAAAGAAAAAAAAATCTTATTCTAAACATTTAGATTTTAGACATTCTACTGTGTCACCCTAAATTCTAAACAATTATTTCCAAATAAACATCATTCCAAATCTTTGTCATTTTAACAATCAACATTTCATATATATTCCTCATTTGTAAGACCCATTACATCGAATCTATATTGTACCTCTTTTAAATGGCAACTAATATCCATAATCTTGACAAAAAATACTTTCCTCCTCTCTTAATTATTTCTAAATCAATCACCATTTCCATCTAAAATTTGTCACTCCCAAAATACTTTATTTTAAGGTCTAATATTTAACTGATTCCTAATTTAAATAGCTATTTCCCAACAGTGTTTTCTGCCACTCCTATCTCTATTTATTTAACTGGTCCACAGTTTGGCTTAACTATTCTCCAGTATTGTCTCCTCCACTTCCTCCTGAGTTTATTTTTTGGCTAGTTCACAGTTTTGCTTTAACTGTTACCTAGCGTATGCTTTCTTCCACTCCTAACTCTAATGGCTGGTTCACAGCTTTATTTTGGCTGTTTTCCAGCTCGTGCTTTCCTCTACTCCTAACTCTTATTTTTATTTTTAACTAGTTCCCAGTTTTGCCTTAACTGTTCTCCAGTATGATGCTTTCCTCCACTCCTACCTTATTTGTAAGACTAGATCACAGCTTTACTTTCACTGTTCTCCAGAATCATGCTTCCCTCCACTGCTAACTTCATTTGTTTAACTAATTCATAACATTTTATTTTTAATTATTGTCCAGCTTTATGTTTTCCTCTATTTCTACATCTCTTATTCAATTATTTAACTTTAATTTAATTCACAATATATTACTCATATTCATTTTTGTATTAATTTTTTTAAAAAATAACATTACAAACAGTATATACAATACTTCACCCTGTGCTATACATAAGAAAGGAAGATTCGGTTCTTCGGATATATCCTCATGATCGCCAAAATCCACGTTCTCGGGGTACAGGTACCAAAGCGTCCAATTTTCCAAAGGCATATTCGACGAATGGTTTCCAAATTTTCCAGAAAATATCTTCTTTATAGTTACCATTTCTAATTTTAATATCGCATGTCATTTTGTCATTTAAAGCTAATTTCCACATTTCACAATACCACTCTTTATTCTAAAATTCACATCTAATTTCCAATATCTAGCTATTATAATTCTACCCATTATAATCATAATTCTAATCAATTCTTTCTCATATTTTGTTGGTTCTATTTCCTTAATTATCTCATATTCATTTTTAAATCCATTCTCCTCCATATCTTTAACTGATTTAAAATAAAAAGTATATCGACAAATATCTTAGCTCCTATTCTCTCCTAGGCTTTCTCCCATGCCATATTTATTTCCAGTGAATATCAACATTTTAAATCACTTTAAAATCAATTTTCTATAATTATTAAATCTGTAATTAATTCCAGCACGTTATAGAACATTTTCTTCTAAATTATTAGGTCTTTAAATAAAGCTTAAAAATTCCAAGTTTAAAAAGGTATTAAAACATCCAAAAATCATAATTTTCAATCATTTATACTCATTTTTCCTAGTCAAATTGTTGTATATTCATAAAATCAACTTTGATAAAAATAATAGTGAAAAAAGAGAGAGAATAGTAACAATATTAATAATAGTTAAAATAAAAACAAAAGAAAAAAGACAAGAATAAAATAGGAAAGAGAATAGAAATATAACAAAAGAAATTGAAAAGAGAATTAGAAAAAATAGGTTAAAAGGGACAAAAGAAAAAAAGAAAGAGGAAAGAAAAAAAAATAATATTGAGAGAGAGCCCAGAGAAGGAGGAAGGTATCTCCTAAAATTATTCAAAGATCAAACTCCCAGACACCATTACATCCATTTAATTCAAACTATATTTTGTTATCTTGTTACTTTATATTCCATTTTTTTTCTTCTCCAATCTATCTCAGTATATTTATTTTCCATTTCACTATCTTCAAAGTTATACGTTCTATAAAGTTAATTCTGAATTGACTATTCCATATATGGTATCATCATGTTCTTCTTTTGTTGCCACGCCCTTTTTCTCTTCTTGTCACGCTTAATAAATCAGTTTTCATCATTCCATTTAGTTTCTTCTTTGTGGTCTTCAATGTTCTCCAATACACAGATTATATGTCCAAAGTCAAGCCTCTTGAAATTTTTCTCAAAGTAATCCACTTTAAGTAACAAGCAACAAAGTTTCTCTTTCAAATAACAAGCAATCTGGAATTTACACTTTCACTTTTCAGCTGGCAGCCATCTTTTCCATCTCCATTTGTCTTTTATCTTTACTTTTAAAACCATATTTATTAACCCTTCTCCTTCCTCTCCCTCAAACATAATCCAATCTCGTTTAGCCACAAAAAATAGCCACAAAAAACAAAAAAAGAAGACTGAATCTGTAATAGAATCATTTCCAAAAAGTCTATAATTAATGCTATCTATCAACAGGTCTTTTCTCCACCATTCATTTGAGCCTTTTTGCTCCGATGTTTCTCAGCCGCTGTTAAGGCTGGGGCACACTTTTTATAATCCAGCATTTACGGGCAGTTCCCACCTGGGCAGAAGTCGACTCACCCGGCTTTCAAACTCCCCGCTCCGCTCTCCGCTTCTCCTCCTGCACATCCTTTGTCCCGATTGCCACGGCTTCGGGGCAGGCGCCATGGCTGCTGCCATGGCGGCCGCATCCACCGCTGCCAGCGCAGAGGGCAATCCTCCGGCCCCAAGGAACTTGCCCGTTCCTTTTGGCTGTCCAAGGGGTCCCTCTCTATCCCTCTGTCCCTACAGGACAGGGTAGGTCTACAGACCTGCCGGCGGCGGGTTGACAGACGGGATTTTCGTGGGGCTCCAAGGAGCCCCGCTAATTCCGCATCTGGGACGCCGCCGCAGCAACCGGCATACAGAGTTTATTGAAGTCATCTGATATGCTGGTAACTAGGGCATGATTGTTCATAGCCAGGGTCTGCAGATCGAGGAACAGCCACAACTGGCTCTCAAGTGAATCAGTAATAAAAATATTAGGATGTAGACAATTTTTGATTTCCAGTGACAGCCAAACCCTGCTAAAATGCAGGAATCTTTATATCAGCTTCCAGCCTGCAAACTAGTGACCTCCAAGTATTTTGCCCAAGCAGCCTGGGAATTCTCAAGGCTGAAATCTTAGTACTTTGGAAATTGGGAAGGCTGCTCTAGTGAGCAGAGAGCATAATAGACAAGAGAGAATGATAGTATCTCTTATGTAAATTGCATTAGAAACAATGCGGGAGACACTTTCAAGTTTTGTCCCGTATTATCCTATTAATAAGATGAAGATGGCAGGCTGTTAATCATTTAGGGCTGCGCCCCAACACAAGAACTTCATGAACTTTTAAGAGCCAGGAAACACCCAGCTAATCTGATGAAGCTAGAGCTCGGACGATCTAGCTATTGCTGGCTAGATGGTGCTCTATGGTTAGGCCATTAGCGCACCTGGATAGTTGCAAATACAGTAGCAAGCACCTGTAGCTAAACTGAAAGAAATTGAGGCATTTATGATTCTCTCCCCCTCCCTCCTCCCACCACCTGGTTTCAGTTTACGGAGCGCTGGAAGAAAGGGAGTCCGATTGTGAGGGTAGGCTTTTCCAAGACTGGTTGTAGAGGGAAACAGAGTTTGGGGGCTGTGCACATCAGGGTGGATTTGATTTAAATCAAGTTGATTTAAATCATGATTTAAATCACTAGTAAAAAGGCTTGATTTAAATCAACTTGATTTAAATCATAATGTTTAAAGAACAGCTGTCATCTCTGTCCTGCAGTGGCTCCTCCTCTGACCTGTTGATTCGCCGACAGTCCCAATATTGCAGAATATACAGCCTCATGCTACATAATGAAGCTCCGTTTCATGCTGAATAAACTAAATTATTAATGTATCTTAAATAGAAGAGTATCTTTAGATAGATTTTTACTTCAAACGCATTTTATTAAAATTTAAATCATTTTTTATCCACCCTGGTGCACATGGAACTCTGGGGGAATCAGTGCCTGATTAGGCAGGGAAGGAGTACCAGACTTCGCTGGTGCAGGGAACCCAGACAACACTTAGGAGCTTGTTAAGAAGGACTGCTCCTCCACCCCAGCCATGTGTTTTCAAGTCTGGGCTGCTTGGAGTGAAAAGTATGCAATATGCTGCCGCTCCCGAGATTTCCTGAACAAGCGCTGGAAGAAAATCGGCCAATGTTCAGCTGCAGTCAGAGCTGGGCTTGGAAGAGCAGCAGACAGACTTCAGGGCAAACAATCTATTCCTCAAGCTCCCAATGCCTGAACCGGCGAGCTGGAAGAGAGATCTGCCGTAGTGCTAGTAAGTAGCCAAGTAGGCTTTTTGCTTCCCCCGTCCCGATCCAGTGCGGCGCAGACAGCCCAATGAAGGCGGAAAACAGGAGGTTTCCATTGGCCCTTCTCCTTTTTCCCGCCTAGCCTCCTTTTGCTAGCATTTGGCAGGCAGGCTCGGCAGGCAGTTGTGATCTTTAGATGGGCTTTTAGTTTGTCAGCCCAATGGCAGCAAGGTGGGGGTGGCGGATGCGTAAGAAGTAGCCCTGTCTCTGCAGCATCGGTCATGTGACTGAGTGGGTGTGGCCCACTCAATGTCACTTACACCAGGGTGCTGTCCCACCTTGCCGTGAGTGACATCAATTTCGCTCTGCCCACTCAGTCATATTACCCCCACCAAGCCACTCCCAAATAACCGGTAGTAAAAAAATTTGAATCCCACCACTGATTGCAACTCCACCTCCTCTTTTGTTAGGTCTGTTTCTCTTGAATAGTGTGTATCCCTCTCTCAGAACATTCCAGTCATGAGTTTCCTCCCACCAAGTTTCAGTAATGGCAATTATATCTGCCTTCATGTACTAATACTTCAAATTCACCCTGTTCCCTAAACATTCAGCGTTAGTGTATGGGTGTTCGTTCAGTTAATGCTCACATACTGTACCTATTTCATTTTGTAGACAGAAAATACACATGTATTTTCTACATACATACATATTGTACACACAGATAGAGGGGTGTGTTTCTGTATTTTGGTGAATACATGTGTATCTGTGTTCCTATTCTCAGTATTTCCAGGTATCTTATATAATCATAAAAATTTGCAGTACTAAAAATCTGTGATTTGCACTAGTCAGCAATAGAATTTCATGATTGTGTGTATCTTTAAACTTAGTCTTTTATGTGCCATAATGAATGGCAGTGGTTAATCTAGTATTTTGGCATGTTTCCTTTTTCATTGTTATGTATGCTTATTTTTCTTGTTTTCACATCTTGCAACCATAATATAAAGAGTAATTAAAGTATCTCCTTTATGTGAATTTTATAGGCAAAGGGAATGCCAAAAAGAGGCTTCTGCACAATAGAGAATAAGAAGCAGCTTAAAGAAGGAAAGCGAATCTGGAACATCTGGTAAACAACGTCTTTTCCCTTTCCTCCAGAATACCAGAAAACTCTTCTCTTTCCCCAGCCATTAAAAGACAAGAGAGAAAAAAGATAGGAAGAATTTTGTGCTGATAAACAATTATTGTATGTGGAACTCAAGGAATCAATACATAAAAAAATAAAGGTGGAACATTTCCAGATTCAGAAAAAGAGGAAATGTCTAGAAGTCTGTGGGGAGGAAGCACTCATTCCAGACAATAATGCAGGCCTTACCCTGTGAGGAAACAAACAGCTTGAACCATTCAAGAAGAGATCACAAATATTTTTGACCTCCTCAAGAACCTAAGACTATCAGTGGCAGAAAAGCTCCACAGATATGCATATGGCAGGAAAAGCACAGTTTGCATATCAGAGCTGATTATGCATCACACTGGTGAAAAACCATACAAATGCTCTGAATGTGGCAAAGTCTTTCGCTTCACTTCCCAACTTATTGAACATAAAATAACCCATACTGGAGAAAAGCCCTACCACTGCCCACAGTGTCCCAAAAAATTTAGTAAGCATGCCAACCTGCTGATACACAAGAGGACACACACCGGAGAGAAACCATTTGAGTGTCCAGAGTGCGGGAAAAGTTTCAGTCAGAATTCCAACCTGGTGATACACCAGAGAACTCACACCGGGGAGAAACCGTATGAGTGTTCGGATTGTGGGAAAAGTTTCCAGCAGAATTCCAACTTGGTGATACACCAAAGGACTCACACAGGAGAGAAACCATATGAGTGTTTGGATTGTGGGAAATGTTTCAGTAAGAATTCCAACCTGGTGATACACCAAAGGACTCACACAGGAGAGAAACCATATGAGTGTCCAGATTGTGGGAAAAGCTTTAGTCATAATTCCTACTTGGTTATACACCAGAGAACTCACACTGGGGAGAAACCATATGAGTGTCCAGATTGTGGGAAAACTTTCAATAATAATTCTAACCTTGTGAAACACCAGAGGACTCACACAGGAGAGAAACCATATGAGTGTCTATACTGTGGGAAAAGCTTCAGTCAGAACTCTTGCCTTGTGATCCACCAGAGGACTCACACAGGTGAGAAACCATATGAGTGTCCAGATTGTGGGAAACATTTCCAGCAAAATTCCAACCTGGTCATACACCAGAGGACTCACACAGGAGAGAAACCATATGAATGTTCAGATTGTAGGAAATGTTTCAGTAAGAATTCCAACTTGGTGATACACCAAAGAACTCACACAGGAGAGAAACCATATGAATGTTCGGATTGTGGGAAATGTTTCAGTAAGAATTCCAACCTGGTGATACACCAGAGGACTCACACAGGAGAGAAACCATATGAGTGTCCAGATTGTGGGAAAAGTTTCAGTCATAATTCCGACTTTGTGAAACACCAGACAACTCATACAGGAGAGAAATTGTATCAGTGTCCAAATTGTGGGAAAACATTCACTCGGAATTCCAAGCTGGTGATACACCAGAGAACTCACACAGGAGAAAAACCATTTCAGTGTCCAGATTGTGGGAAAAGTTTCACTCAGAATGCCCATCTGGTGATACACCAGAGAACTCACACAGGAGAGAAACCCTATAAGTGTCCGGATTGTGATAAATGTTTCCAGCAGAATTCCAACCTGGTGGTACACCAGAAGACTCACACAGGACAGAAACCATATGAGTGTCCAGACTGTGGGAAAAGTTTCAGTCGAAATTCCAACCTGGTGATACACCAGAGGACTCACACAGGAGAGAAACCATATGAATGTCCACATTGTCAGAAATGTTTCAGTCTTAAATCTGCCCTAGTGACACACATGAGAACCCACACAGGAGAGAAACCCTATGAGTGTCCAAATTGTGGGAAATGTTTCAGTCAGAATTCTACCCTAATGATGCACCAGAGGACTCACACTGGAGAGAAACCATATGAGTGTCTAGTTTGTTGGAAAAGTTTTAGATATAATTCCAGCCTTGTGCAACACCAGAGGACTCACACAGGAGAGAAACCATATGAATGTCCAGTTTGTGGGAAAAGTTTCAATCATAATTGTAACCTTGTGAAACACCAAAGTACTCACACAGGAGAGAAACCATATGAGTGTCCAGATTGTGGTAAAGCTTTCAGTTGGAATTCTGACCTGGTGAGACACCAGAGGATTCACACAGGATGAGTTACTGGATTGTCCTGGAGGCACAGTTGTTAGAATGTACTATTGCAAAGGCAGTAACTATTCCAACATATTGGTAGTCCTTGAGTTACAACCATTCATTTAGTGATCATTCAAAGTTACAACATCACTGAAATAGTGACTTTTGACCCTTTTTCGTACTTAGGACCATTGCAGTATCAACATTCAGATGCTTGGCAACCGATGGTTGAAATGTCCTGGGGTCATGGGATCCCCTTTTATGACCTTCTGACAAGCAAAATCAATGGTGAAGCCAGATTCACTTAACAGTGTTACTAATTTAACAGCTGCAGTGATTCAGTTAACAAATGTGGCAAGAAAGGTTATAAAATTGGACAAAACTCACTTAAAAACTGTCTCGCTTAGCAACAGAAATTTTGGCCTCCTTGTGGTTGTAAGTTGAAGACTACCTATAATAAGAACAGTTACCTTGCCCTGCCTGGATACTAATATTCTGGAGTAATATTTCTAAAGATACATTATTTCATGAGAGTCATTAATTTTGTCATGATAGGCTCTAATTGCCCCTCAGCCTGGACTATTTGCTGTAGTTAATTCATAAACTTTGTTACTTGGGACAGTGAGATGGGTGACGTACAAATTTAATAACTAAATAAATGTGAATATATGTAGGATGCATATAAAGTATTATTTTGTGGTGGTTTGAAAATATATAATAAGTTTTAATGCCTTCATTTCATGTAAAATATAAATAATATACAGATGTGGATACTTTTTAATGACTTGTTTTAAAGATTTCTAGAAACGTCTTCCTCAAAGAAAAGTCTAAATAATATTGGTTGTCTGTTCCGCTACAGTATAATTCTTGTTCTCCGGGGTTTTGATTTATTTTGCATTTGCTCATCTTCCTGATTTCTTGAACTTTGCATATCTTATTTTCTGGAACAATTTGAGTCATACATCATACTTTTTTTTTCATTACCTGTTTTTTTTCATAACACTTTTGTCAAAAGAGAGAGAAGGGTAAATCCTACTTCCTCATTATGTACCCGCAGTTCAGAATTGAAACTTCTTAGTATAACTCAAATTGTGTGCTTCTCAAATCACACCATCCTGGTTCTCGGTTTCGTGTAATGTACCTCCCTCAAGTCATGGAAGGAAAAGATCTCTGTCTAGCTTTCCAAAGTGAGAATGGGTTTTCCTGTGAAATATGAAAAAAGATAAAAGAATTCCAGATGAGTGGTGCGGTGGAGCTCTCACCTCACAATCAGGAGGCTGTGACTTTGATCCTAGGTAGAGGCAGATATTTCTCTCTGTACAGAATGGGACTATATCTGCTGCAAACTCTGCATTGGTGACAGGAAGGGCATCTGGCCAGTAAACACTCAGCTCCATTCAGTTGCCCTGACTCCACCCCGGAAGGAATACATTACGGGGTCATTAAACGACAGAGAAGATGATAAAAGAATTCCAGGTTAATTGATAGATTTGGGATCTCTAATAACTGCAAGCCCTGCATTTTGGGAAACATAGACTGGACTCTGCCCAATAGCCGGGTTGGTTGGTATCAGGGAATTGTGCAGCTGGTGTCCAAATTAAGACAGAGACACTGATGTTCGTTTTATACAAATTATTTAATATCTATATTTAGAGCAAACAAGGTAGGCACATCACTACATCCTGAGGTAAATCGTCAGGTAAATCTCAGAACAGCATACAGAGCACACAGAAGAAAAAGGCGGGAAAAAAGGGAAAGGCCCCCTTTACACCCAGCAACCAATCATAATGTAGAGTGCCTCATGCAGGATTCCACACTCTTCAACCAATCAACTGTCACTGGGTGTTCTGGTCCACTGTGCACTTTACTGTTCCAGCTTTTGAATTAAATATCTGAAGAGCTGGGCTCCAAACAGACTTGAACTGTTGGCATGAAATATCGCTTAGAGAGTTTCTTTTTAGAATTCTATCTAGCCAATCTTGCTTCTTTCAATATCTTCCCCTCAGGACACCAAAACAACTAGACACAAAGATACTTTCTTCCCTCATGCCATCACTCTACTAAACAGGCAACTCCCACACCACTCCCTTCTGCCCATAGATATTTACCCATCTGTTAGGCTGTATTGCTATTATCCTCCTCATCTTATCCTTCTCATGTTTCCTACTACCTTTTCCTATCAGTATATTATGTGATCAATTATTGTATCTTATGATTTATGATTGCCTTATGATGTATGACTATCACTTTGTATGTACACTGAAAGCGTATGTACCAGAGACCATTTCCTTGTGCGTCCAAAGCACACTTGGCCAATATAGAATTGTATTATATTCTTTCCAATTTTTGATTTTTTTTTCCAAATTCCATGTTTGACTGCAAGCACTGAATTGCTCAGAATCCCTCTGCCTTCATTTTTACACCTTTCATTTTCCATAAAGATTTGTCCAATGGCTTGGTGAAATACAAGTATATCATCTGCCCAGCTTTTGCTGATCTGGTAATTTAATTGCTTAAATCAAAAAAAGGCAATGAGGGTTGTCTGACAAAACCTATTTCTAACAAACCCATGCTGGCTTCTAGTAATCACTTTGCTTGTTTATAGGTGCTCACACATTCTCTGCTTGATTATATTTTTCCCAGTATTTTACCAGATATTGATGTCAAACTGATTGGCCTATAATTTCCTAGATCATTTTCCCAGTTTTTGTAGTTTGGAATCGCATCGGTTCTTTTCCAATACTCTTGCATTTCTCCTGTCTTACATAAACTTTCAAAGATTTCATTCCGTGGTTCCAAAATTATATCATCTACAATTCTAGGCAATACTACCAAACAATACAATACAATGCATATACTTATATTTATACTTTATACCATACTAATACCATACTATACTAATACTATAGTATAGATAGGAAGATAGTATCTTCTACCTAGATCTGGTTTAGAAGCAATGTGGGTGGGCACTTCAAGGTTTTGTCTCATATTTCATTTTTCTATTAATAGGATGAAACTGGAAATGATTTAGGGCTGCACATACGCCAATCGAAAAGCTGGCAGGAAGAATCTTCATCCGGCCCCACAGGAGGTGCACTTTCTCGGTCCCTGTTTGCAGGTCGTTCCCCACAAGGGCACGTTCCTTTGGTT
>WNWU01016728.1:0-12342 GCA_012654045.1 Ptyas mucosa | reverse complement strand
ACCTATCTACCTATCTACCTATCTACCTATCTACCTATCTACCTATCTATCTATCTATTTATATTTGTGACGGTGGCATTGTGCCGGGATTGCGTGATCGACCTTTTGTGACCTTCTGACCATGTTGCAGTCACTAAAATGAACTGTCATAAGTCGAGGACTACCTACAGGCCTTCTTGAAGTGGGTTCCCGGGGTGGGGGGGAGGGGAGGGGAGGGGCGCAGAGAATTGAGAGAGAAGAGGGTGAGGAAATATTTCTCATGATATTGTTGTTTTGCTTCTCTTTCTTAGCTTTGGAGGTGCTTTTTGCGGAAGAACTCGGATTGGTGCTGGAAGTGCCCTGCGCGGCGGCAGCTGATGTCTGCAGCCGGTACCGGGAAGCCGGGGTGCACTGTGTGCCTGTTGGATATTCCGGTCCTCGTGGTCCAAATGCCATGGTAAATGCAGAGATGACTAGGGAGAAAAAAGGGACAAGGAGTTATGGTGTTAAAAAAGCTAGGTCACCAGCAGAATTGGAATAGACACCAAGCTAGCAGGAATAGCCAACACTCCAGATCCGGTCCGCGGCAGGGGTGGGCTGCTGAGGGTTTGGGAGAACCTCTAGCTAAGTTTCTGTGCAGTTGGGAGAACCCTCAAATCCCACTCCTGGCTGGCCCTGCCCATCCCATCCCACCCCTCCCCTCCCAGGAGTCCCCACGTGGCCCGTTTTGGATACAGGTAAGTGGAGGGTGTGTGCAGAATCTCGGGGAGGGCGAAAAACGGGCCTAGCAGAAGTTCGGGATGGCCTCCGGAGCCTGGGGAGGCTGTTTTCGCCCTCCTGGAGGCTCGAAGAAAGCCTCCAGAACCCGGGGAGAGCAAAAACGCTCCTCCACCCCCACATGGTGGTGCAGGAGACTGACTAGGCCATGTTCATTGCCCATGCGGCCGGTTGGAAACAGCAAAGGACCGGCCCGCCCTGCTTCTGCCCCCTCGCGCCCCGTTTTCAGCCACAACGACCTTCTGCAGCCCTCTGCCAGCAAAAATGGGGCATGGGCTCTGTTTTCGCCGGCAGAGGGCTATCAGGTTTTTAAGAGAATGGATGCCCATTTGTCTGAAATGGTATAAGGCTTCCTGCCTAAGCAGGGGGTTGGACTAGAAGACCTCCAAGGTCCCTTCCAACTCTCTCAATCTGTTCTGACCCAGTTCCCCAAACAGGACAAACCCTCTAGTTGAAGCAATGATTCCTGTATTAGGAGCCCCAGCAGCCCCGGCAAAAAGTTTCTCTTTCACCTCAGGCTAACAAGTCTGTCTGGCAGGGAAGATGAATAGTTGTCTGCCACATCTATTCATCTCCACCCCCTGTCTTTTATCCCCAGAGCTAGGGTGGGGCTTTGCTAGCAGCAGTGGCTCTTCCGTCCCAAGGATCAGCCCATAGATTTCCACTGCTCTCCTCTCCTCTGCCTTCTGCGCATCTGCGCGTCAGGCACTGGACCCAGCTGTTCCTCCTCTTCCTCATCAGCCACCTCCAGACCTGGGGGCTGTTGACTCTCCATCTGAGGGCTGACGGACGGCCCAGGCTCCGCCTCTGTCTCTCTCTCGCTGCCAGCTCCATTCCCTCTTCCCACTTGGAGCTCTCAGGTTGCCTTGATGCTGACTCTGACTCCCACGCCTCCTCCTCCTCCTCTGATTCGGCTGCTGGAGGGGCTGGCGGCCCACAGGCCACAACATAATCTGTATCTTCTTTCAGCAGAGGCACATTGGGCTATAAACCTTGCTGTGATTTGTGGCTAACCTTATCACCTGACTGGGTGCTCTGCAACCCATGACGTGTGTTTCTCACGTGTGTCTTATTTTCAGGTCCAAGTCACCGTGAATGGTCAGCAGGTGCTGGCAGAGAAAGTCTCCACCTTGAGGAATTGGTGGGAGGCCACCAGTTTCCAGCTGGAAAGGCTGCAAGCCAATCCAGATTGTGTGGCTCAAGAAGAGATGGGCTTGGCCAAGAGGACGGAACCCAACTTCACCATGACCTTTAACCTCCAGGAGGAACTTCCTCTTCTTCAAGAAATGGGTAGGAAATGGACCGGGTTTCCATCAGAAGTTGGGAAGGAGGACTGTTCTGACTTCGCTCCTCAGGATCTTGGTTTCACACCAAGCAATAGAATGGGTATACTATACAGATAATCCTCGATTTACGACCAGGGGTGTGCTGCTGGGGGTTTGCAGGGGTTCGGGAGAACCTCTAGGTAAGATTCTGTGCAGTTTGGAGAACCCCCAAATCCCACTTCTGGCTGGCCTCGCCCACCCCACCCTGCCCCTCCCAGGGGTCCCCACGCGGCCCGTTTTGGATGCAGGTAAGTACAGGGTGCACACGGAGGCTTGGGGAGGGCGAAAAACAGGCCTACCAGAAGTTTGGGAAAGCCAGAAATAGGCCCTTTCCAGCCTCCAGAGGGCCTCCGGAGCCTGGGGAGGCCACTTTTGCCCTCCCGGAGGCTCAAGAAAAGCCTACAGAGCCCGGGAAGGGCAAAAACAGCCCCCCCCGATCATGGTGTAGGAGACTGACTAGGCCACGCCCACCATGGCCATGCCCACCCAGCAACCGGGCAGAGCACCCCTTGCTAAAATTTTTGAAGCCCACCCCTGCTTACGACCACAGTTGAGCCCCAAAATTTCTGTTGCTAAGTGAGACATTTGTTAAGTGAACTTTGCTACTAAATAATAGCAAAGTTGGTTGTTGTTTTTTTTAAAGGAAATAAAGAATATAACAGACACCTTAAGTTTGGGTTAATGTTACTATTGTACAGGTAGTCCTTGACTTTACAACCACAATTGAGCCCAACCCCTCTGTCGCTAAGCGTGACAGTTGTTAAGTGAACTTTGCCCCATTTTACGACCTTCCTTGCCGCCGTTGTTAAGTGAAATCACTGTGGTTGATAAGTTGGTAACCCGGTTGTTAAGTGAGTCTGGCTTCCCCATTGACTTTTGCTTGTCAAAAGGTCACAAAAGGGGGCACAGGACCCCAGGACACTGCAACTGTTTTTCACACTTATGACCGTTGCGGTGTCCCCATGGACACGTGATCAAAATCCCGACGTTTGGCAAATGACTCATATTTATGACCGTCGCAGTGTCCTGGGGTCATGTGATCACATTTTACAACCTTCTGGCAAGCAAAGTCAATGGGGAAGCCAGATTCACTTAACGACCAGTGTGGCTGACTGAACAACTGCAGTGATTCACTTAACAACTGTGCCCACCCCGGTTGTAACTTAGAATGGTCACTAAACGAATGGTGGTAAATCGAGGACTACCTGTAATCTTTCAAAGGGGGAAAAAAAAGGAAGAACTTGGCCTGGGTGAGATACGTTGCAAAAGAACGTTTCTTTTGTTTACTTCTTACCGCCAGCCTTGCCCGCTCCCCATATGGCTGTCCTTCGCGAAGAAGGGAGCAACGGAGATCGTGAAATGGTGGCCGCGTTTCTGATGGCTGGATTCCAGGTGAGTTTGTCCAAACGGATGTTGCAAAAATCCTGAGGGATTGAGGGATGATGGGGAAAATTTCCTGACAGTTAGAACAATTACTGTATTTTTCAGAGTATAAGACACACTTTTTCTCCCCCTAAAAGAGGCTGAAAATTTGGGTGCGTCCTATACACCAATGTAGCCCTGCCCACCCAGCAGCCCCTGGAAAATGTGGACGCAGAAGCGGCAATAAACTCTTGGCAATTCCTGCAGCCTGAAACAGCTGATCTTCAGGAGGCTGATCCAACTGACAATCAGCTGCTTGTGCTAATCAGGCTGTGCTGAAGCTGAAGCTAAAATAGGCTGTTTGCTGCAAGGAGGCAAATTGCTGGGAGGCCGAGGCAGATTTTTTTTTCTTGTGCTAATCAGGCTGTGCTGAAAATGAAACTGAAAACAGGCTGTTTGCTGCAAAGAGGCAAATTGCTAGGAGGCAGAGGCAGAGGCAGTTTTTTTTTCTTGTTTTCCTCCCCAAAAATGGTAGGTGTGTCCTATAGTCTGGAGTGTCTTATATTCTGAAAAATACGGTAATCAGTGGAACAACTTGCTTCCAGAGGTTGTGAATGCTCCAACACTGGATGTTTTTAAGGGGATGTTGGATAGCCATTTGTCTGAAGTGGTGTAGGGTTTCCTGCCTAAGCAGGGGGTTGGACTGGAAGACCTCCAAGGGCCCTTCCAACTCTGTTATTCTATTCTAAAACACTTGTCCTTTGAAACATCCGTTGGGTTTCTTCTGGGATACCTTTCCTACCCCGTAAATGTCACTCAAAAGGATCTGGGGACAGGGGTGTCAGAGTCGATTTCATTGAGGGCCACAGCAGGGTTGTGTTTGATCTTGGGTGGCCCGAGGGCGGGGGAGGTGGCCAGAGTGGGCATGGCCAGCTCGACGTCACTCACACTGAGGCTCCGTTTTCGGCTGCCCAGGCTCTGTTTTCGGCCGCAATGGCCTCCTGTAGTTCTCTGTCAGCAAAAATGGAGCTCGGGGAAGCTGCGCTCAATCTGCCTGGGCTCCGTTTTCACTGGCAGAGGACTGCTGGAGGCCATCGCGGCTGAAAACGGAGCCTGGGCGGGCGGTGCGTGGCTTCCCCGAGCTCCGTTTTTGCTGGCAGAGGGCTGCAGGAGGCCGGTGCGCCCAAAAACGGAGTCCGAGAGGGCCACGTGTGGCCCTCCCGAGCTCCGTTATCGCTGGCAGAGGCACTGCGGGCCAGTCCTTCACTGTTTCCAGGGCCGTCCCATGGGCCAGGTCTAAGCACCCTGCAGGCTGGATCTCTTTTGTATTCTCTTCTGTCAGTACCAATTGGATTGAAATGATCTACCCATCCTTAGAAAGACCTCAAGAGCTGTAGATTGGCATCTACAAAAAGAGATGAGTTTAAATGTGTGGAAGAAAAAAAAAGAACGTAGGATATTTAGACTTAGAGGACTTTTATGTTTTGATATAAAAGAAACTCTCGTAGTCAGCAGGATTCGAACCTGCACGAGGAGACCCCAATGGATTTCTAGTCCACCGCCTTAACCACTCGGCCACAACTACCTTGGTTGGTAAAATACCTGCATGCTGTCCTCATATTTCTTAATCTATGGTGTGGCTATGGCTCACTGCAGTGTATAAAGAAACCATGTTAAAAATAGACTATTGCCAAAGACGTTGGTGGGGAAAGCTTTTTATAGAGAAGTCAGGATGGCTGAGCGGTCTAAGGCGCTGCGTTCAGGTTGCAGTCTCCCCTGGAGGCGTGGGTTTGAATCCCACTCCTGACATAGCCTTTTCTTTAAAAAAAATAATAAATTCCATCCATTTTGAGCCACCAAGGAATTTAGTAACATTAGTAAATCTAGAGACTGAATTCAGGAAGGATTAAAAATTAATTAAGAAGCATTAATGATTAAAAGATCGGATTCTTTCATCAACAGCCTAATGTTCTTAACGGATTAACAGAGTTGGAAGGGACCTTGTAAGTCATCTAGTCCAACCCCGGCCCAAGCAGACCTTAACACCATTTTCTGGACCCTGATGTAATAATTGTTCCCAATGAGGAAATACATAACAAAGGCAATAATTTAATTTTTACCAGTAACTTAATATCTACAACAATTTAATTGTTCCACAAGGGACAGGACTAGAGGGAAAAACAGATCCAGGCATAAAAGAAAAGAAGAGAAATTAATTGATTGGGACAGATCCCTCACACATTTTTGGGGTAATTCCTGAGCCTGAAGGAAATCTTTATAGATCTTGAAAGATAAGCCCCAATATTTAAGAGGCTGCCACAGAGAAGAGGAAGCCAAACTATTTTCCAAAGCTACCTGAAGGCAGCACAAGAAGCAATGAATGGAAACTAACCAAGGAGAGAAGCCACCTAGGACTATAAAATAGGGAAGTGGTGTAGGGTTTCCTGCCTAAGTAGGGGGTTGGACTAGAAGACCTCCAAGATCCCTTCCAACTCTGTTATTCTATTCTAGCACCTTTGGGATTGGCCTCTCTCGTTTGCCAAGAGCTGCAGATCTCGGAAGGCAAATTGTTATCTAAAATCCTTCTCACTGCCTTTCTGGGCCCTCCCTTAAGAGCCTCCTCTGTATTACATTCTCTTGTTTTGAGTGGGGATTGTCATTTGCAGGTTTGGGATCTGACCATGCAAGATCTGTGCTCAGGCAAGATGACCTTAGACTCCTTCTGTGGCTTGGTGTTTGTTGGAGGTTTCAGTTATGCTGACATTCTTGGCTCTGCCAAAGGTAGGTCCTCCTGCCTCCCCTCTAGCAGGAATGGCGGAAATCATCAGCTTGGTTGCATTGGGAAAGCACCGTGATAAATATTGTAAATGAAAGTCCGTAGTGCTTCTCAGTCCTCCAGGCCATGGTTGTCCCAAAGGTGATTTTTTCAGGAGGCAACTGGACTTCCTTGGTTTCCCCCCCCCCCTTTTTTTTTGAGACGTTTCGCTTCTCATCCAAGAAGCTTCCAGTGATTGCTATCAGAGCTGAAGAAGCTTCTTGGATGAGAAGTGAAACGTCTTCAAAGAAAAAGCAAGGAAGTCCAGTTGCCTCCTGAAAAAGCAACTTTGGGACAACCATGACCTGGATGACTGAGAATGACTGAGAAACTTTTAGCTGTGCCCGTGATGGTGAACCTATGGCACGTGTGCCACAGCTGGCACCCAGAGCCCTCTCTGCGGGCACGCGAGCCATCGCCCAGCTCAGTTCTACTGATTTTTGAGATGTGCAGGGGGCGGGGGGGGCATGTGGAAGATGCGTGCACGTGTGCGGGTGAAGTGCGGTGGGGAGCGGTGCACGCGTTCTGGAAGTGTGGAAACTGGTCTGTTTCCAGCCTCCAGAGGGCTTTGAGAGCTCGGAGGAGGCCGTTTTCGTCCTCCTGGAGGCTCGGGAAAAGCCTCCAGAGCCTGGGGAGGGCGAAAAATGGTGGTTCCGGAAGTCAAGAAATGGGCCTGTTTCCGGCGTCAGGAGGGCCTCCAGAGCCTGGGGGAGGCCATTTTCACCCTCCCAGAGGCTCGGGAAAACCCTCTGGAGCCTGGGGAGGGCAAAAAAACAGATTTCCTGGAACTTCCAGAAGTCCAGAAATGGGCCCGTTTCCTGCCTCTGGAGCCCAGAGGAGGCTGTTTTCGCCCTCCTGGAGGCTCAGAGAAAGCCTCCGGAGCCTGGGGAGTGCGAAAAATGGGCCTACCGGAAGTACCGGAAGTCCGGAAACAGGCACCTTCAGACCTGGGGGCTGTTGACTCTCCATCTGAGGGCTGATGGACAGCCCAGGCTCCACCTCTGTCCCTCTCTCTGCCAGCTCCATTCCCTCTTCCCCCTCGGAGCTCCCAGGTTGCCTTGATGCTGACCCTGACTCCTACGCCGCCGCCTCCTCTTCTGATTCAGCTGTGGAGGGGCCGACGTCCGGCAGGCCACAATATCTGGAGGGCACCTGTTGGAGAATGACATTGCAGATGTTTGGTGTGTCATCCCCTTGGTGTTCGATTCAGCGCTATTCCTCTCTTAAGTTCTGACTTCACCGTCTCTGATTGCAGGCTGGGCAGCTTCGGTGACCTTTAACCCCAGGGCACGGGCCCAGTTCCAAGCATTCCACCAGTGGAAAGACACGTTCAGCTTGGGCGTCTGCAACGGTTGCACTGCTCGGTTGGGTAGCAGCCAAGAACTCCGAAGCCAAAGACCATGGTAAGACAGATCACCGCTCCCCAACATTTCCCTGGTTCCAAACGTCTCTACATCAGAGATAACGTGGGAAAGGCTCTTTTCAAACTCCGACCTTCTCTTCCCTAGATGGGTCCCTTCAACCGGGATTGCTGCTGAGTCCCAACAACTCTGGCCGGTTTGAGTCACGTTTTGTGAATTTGGGGATCGAGGAAAGTCCGGCCCTGATGCTACGAGGCATGGCGGGATCTACTCTGAGCATCTGGGTAGCCCACGGAGAAGGTAATTGAAATGGCATTTCAGGACAGGACACAAGGCGCATCGTCTCTTTTTAATTTTTCTTTTTGCAGGTCTTTTTTATTTTGAAACGCCAATGGCAATTTGCTGGGAAGGATGAGATCAGTCCAGCGGTGTCTTTCCTTTTTGCTCTTTCTTGGATGGAACCTGAGCTGGGAGAAAAGAAGATTAAATTGGTCGTAAGCCCAAGGTGGTCCTCGACTTAACGGCCATAATTGGGGGACCAGAATTTCCATTGCTAAGCGAGGCAGTTCAGTGATTATGCCTAATTTTATGACTTTTTTCATCACGGTGATTAAGAGCAGGGGTCTACAACCTGTAGGCCGCTGTTCTGTCCCCGTCCCACAAACGCACACCAGCAGTCGTCCAAGAGTTAAAACACACCAACAGACAAGAATTTCCTTTGATAACGGAATTGGCAGCAACCTAGTGGCTGCCTGCCAAAAGTCTTTACTTACGAAGGGAGGTTTTCACTCCTCTTTCGTAACATCAAAATAAGTCCACAACAGTTACAGAGTAATCAAGTCCAGTCCAAGAATCAATTCCAGCAGAGCATATAGCAAGAGTCCGGCAATGCAGATTGGCGTGGTAGCTTTCAGCTTTGTTCGTCACAAGGCTTGACTGGCCACCACACCCTCTTTTATACCCTGTGGGGTGTGGTCCAGTGACTCAGCTTAATCCCTGGCACGCCTCCTCCTTTGTTACGCGTGCTTATCTCTGCGCCGCTGTCAGGGGTCCAGCCAAGACTCATCACTGTCACTGTCCAGCTGCGGCTGCTCGGAAGTGCGTGGCTCCTGGCCTATCTCTTGGCCTTCGGAGGACACCAGAGGCATTGCCAGAGAGGAGGGTCCTGGAGAGGGAGGCCTTGCCAACTCCTCTCCTTCCCTTTCAGAGTCTTCTCCCTCCGATAAGACAGGCTCGGGGGCTGGAGCCACAACAGCCGCAAGCCACTACCAGTTTGCGGCCTAGTCGCAACCGGACTGCGTGAGAGGCTGGCTGGTAAATGTGCATGTGTGTACGTGCACAGCCTCACTCGTGCGACCGTCGCAGAGGACCGCGTCCCCACTTGCATGAGCGCCATGGGCGCTCAAGGACCCCACTCGTGCAAGGAATGGATGCTTGCACACGAGCCTGCCCCTCCCATAAAACCATTCCCTCTTTCCCTTCTCCGTCCCTTGCTCTGGGCCGCCAACTTGGAAAGATTGGGGAAATCTAGTTAAAGAAAATCACTGCAACTGTTAAGGGAGTCGTGCAGTCGTTAAGTGAGCCATGAGGTTGTTAAGCAAATGCAGCTTTCCCTATTGATATTGTGTGTCGGAAGTCGGCTAGGAAAGTTGCAAATGTCATGTGACCCCAGGACAATGCAACTGTCTTAAATATATGCCAAATGCGCTGATTTTAAGCACACAACAGTGGGAGGTATTGCAACAGTTGTAAGTGTGAGGACTGGTGTTCTGCCTCAGCTACGGACCCCAAAGAACGCAGCACACACAAAGTCCATTCAAACCTTAGTTTACAACAACAGCTGTTAATTAATTGCATTAACAGCCGCCAAGAATTCAAAGAATAATAAATGAAAGTTTACTATGGTTGGCAGAATGCCCAGAAGCAATTTGCAGGAAGCTGATAAGATAAGCAAGACAAGACGCGAAGGTATGTGAACGAAGTTGTTCCCTGCAAATTGCTTCAGTCGGTGTTCCTCCTTAAATAGGCTAAGGGAGTGGCCAATTAGCCCCAAGCCTTACTCTCGAGGAGACCTCCTCCTGAGGAGCCACTCCTGTCTTTTGGCAGCTCTGTGCGCCCGTGCATTGAGAAGAGGTTCCTCCTCTTCATCCTCTTCACTTAAGGGAGCTTCTGGAGGTTCTGAAGGCCCTGGCTGAATCCCTGCCTCTGGCACCACATCTTCTCCAGCCTCCTCATTGTCCGACTCGAGTGCCAGCTGCACAGGCTGCTGGCGCAGCACCACACCAGCCTCCTCGCTGTCTGAATCAGCTACTAGCTGCACAGGCCGCATACGGGCCACAACAACTGGTCACTTTTTTTCAATGCTGTTGTTATTGCAAATGGTCACTAAAGGTAATCCTCGACTTAATAATAGTTCACTTAGTGACCTTGCAAAGTTACAACAGTACTGAAAAAAGTGACTTATGACCATTTCTTCAGACTTATGGCTGTGGGAAGCATCCCCATGGTCACTTGATTAACGTTCAAATGCTGGGCAACTGACTCACATTTATGACGGTTGCAGTGTCCCAAAGTCCCTTTTGGCGACCGTCTGAAAAGCAAAGCCAGATTCACTCAACAACTGTTACTAATTTAAGAACCGCAGTGACTCGCTTAACAAACGTGGCAAGAAACGTCGTAAAATGAGGCAAAACTCACTTAACAAGTGTCTCACTTAGCAACATAAACTTTGGGCTCAGTTGTGGTCGTAAGTCGAGGACTAAATGTATCATTGGGCAACATGGTTCTGTTTTTAAAGTGGTGCGCCGGCCTAGAGGTGGAGCTCTCGCCCCACAATTAGGAGGCTGGGAGTTCAATCCTAGCTAGAGGCAGATATTTCTCTGGGTATGATGAGAATATTTCTGCTGAATATAACTCCGCATTGGTGACAGGGAAGGCATCTGGCCAGTAAACGCTTTGCTCCATTCAGTTGCCTGGATTCCACCCTGCAAGGTATTATGCGGTCATTAAAAGAAGTTAATGATGGTTCTGTTTTTACAGCAAGCCTTTTTTTCCTTCCTGATCCCAAATAGGTCAGATGCGGTTCCGCTTGTCCGAAATCCTGGCTCGGGTACGCTCGTCTCGGCTGGCCCCGCTTCGCTACGTGGACGACCAAGGGCTGCCCACGGAGGAGTACCCGCTGAACCCGAATGGGTCCCCCTTGGGCATTGCCGGTATTTGCTCTCCCGATGGGCGTCACCTGGCCATGATGCCCCACCCGGAGCGATGTGTCCTACCCTGGCAGTGGCCTTGGATGCCAACCGCCTGGCGCCAGTCTGTCAAAGTCTCGCCTTGGCTGCGCATGTTCCAGAATGCCTGCGAGTGGTGCGTGCGTTATCCGGAGGGGCAACCTTGACCCCGTTTCATCCTGACATGTTCTTAGCTTGACTGCATCTGTTCCCAATTCTGAGCCACCCCATTGCAAGCCATCTTAGATGATCTCCAAGGCCAGGCCAGAAACCCATAAACTCTCTTTTCTCTCTGGGCTCCTTTCCCAAAATCACCCTAAACCAGGTTACTAAACTTACAAGCCTCCAGAAATCATAGATATGGACCAAATAGAGATTAACCAGGTTGACTTGATGCAAACTGAAATTGCTATGTGCTGCTTTCCCCAGGTCGCCCTAAACCTGGTTACTGAATTTAACAAGCATCCAGAAATCATAGATACGGACTGAACACAGATTAACCAGGTTGACATGATGCAAACTGAAATTGCTATGTGCTCCTTTCCCAAATTTACTCTAAACCAGGTTACTGAACTTAACAAGCATCCAGAAATCATAGATACGGACCCAACACAGATTAACCAGGTTCACATGGCGCAAAACGAAATTGCTATGTGCTCCTTTCCTAGGGTCGCCCTAAACCAGGTTACTGAATTTAACAAGCATCTAGAAATTATAGATACGGAGCGAACACAGATTAACCAGGTTGACATGATGCAAAAGGAAATTGTTTATGTGCTGCTCTCTGCGTGGGACCAACGCGTTTTCCAGTGTCAATAAATGCCAATTCTTTAAAAAAATGTCTTTTTTATATGACTTGTGTTTGGAGTAAGCGATATATAAAGGTTATCAATACATTTTGGCTGGTAAAAAACAGGAACAAAAAAAATATCACACAATATAAGTCCTCGACTTAGGACAATTGAACCCATCATTGCTGTTACTAAGTGAAATATCTCAAAACTCATAAGTGAGTTTTGTCCCATTTTATGACCTTTCCTGTTAAGTGAATCACTGTAATTGTGAAGTTAGTAATGTGGTTGTTAGGTGAATCTGAATTCCCCATTGACTTTGCTTCTCAGTAGGTCGCAAACTGTGAGACATGACCCTGGGGCACTGCAACCATCATAAATATGAACCAGTTGCCAAGCATCTGAATTTTTATCACATGATCATATGCTGCAATGGTTGTAAGTGGGAAAAATGGTCATAAGTTATTTTTTTCAGTGCCGTTGTAATTTCGAACAATCACTAAGTGAACTGTCGTAAGACGAGGACTATCTATGAGAGCCTTTGGATCAGCCCAGTTGAGAGCAACATTAGGTATTAATTAAAAAAATAATAATAAAAAAGCTATTTATTTATTTAATTTATTGGCCTCCCATCTTACCACAGGGTAATTCTGAACGGCTTATAATATTAAAAAAAGATAATACAATAGAAATAAAATGCTACAA
>WNWU01016724.1:33510-43638 GCA_012654045.1 Ptyas mucosa | reverse complement strand
TCTTTCTCCCTTTCCCTCTCTCTTCCTCTCTCCCTCCCTCCCTCCCTATTTTCCTCCCTTTCTCTCCCTCTCTCTTCCTCCCTTTCTCTCTCTTCCTCCTTTTCTCTCTCTCTTTATCCCTATCTTTCTCTCCCTCACTCCCTCTTTTTCTGTCTCCAAATGGACATTTCAGGAATTAAATCCAACACCTGATATATATACAAAGCAATGTGGTTTTACCGTTCTTCATAAAACATATGAAGAACAGTTGCAGGAATTGGATATGTCTAGTTTAATCAAGAGAAGGACTAGGGGAGGCATGATAGCAGTCTTCCATTATCTCAGGGGCTGCCAGAAAAAAGAGGGAGTCAAGCTGTTCTCCTAAGCACCAGAAATAAGAAACAATGGATGAAAACTAACCAAGGAGGGAGGGAAGCAACCTAAAATTAAGGGGACAACTTTCTGACAGTAAGAACAATTAACCAGTGGAACGACTTGCCTTCAGAGGTTGTGGTTTTTAAGAAGAAACTGGACAACCATTTGTCTGAATTGGTATGGGGTTTCCTGCTTGAGGAGAGGGTTGGACTACAAGGCCTCCGAGGTCCGTTCCAACTGTTACTTACATCGTCACTGATTCTTATGCAGCTCAGCAGAGACCTTCTTTTGCTGATAACCATGGTTGGTTGAACAGAGAAACCAAGGGTGACTAGGAGGCAGAAAAATTTAAAGTATGTTTTAAAAGTTGCATTCCTTACTTTTGCCCTACTGGGTCTGTAAATCATTTCCAACTTCAGTGCAAGCCACAGATACATGCCTAGGGGGAAAAACCCCCGAAGGCTATAAGCTCTGATGTCTTACTACTAAAATATTATTGCCTTAGGCAAGCGAGAGTTTTAAAAATTTATTGATTACTAAATTTATATGCCGCCCATCTCGCCTAGAGTTCATCTGCATTGGCAGATCATGTTATGCCATGCAATAACTTGACTTAGGCTTTCATAATCCTCAACGTACAACCTGTCACTTAGTGACTGTTAAAAGTTACAGTCTACAGTCTGAAAAAAGGGAACTTATAACCAGGATCCAAAGATCCGGTCGTTATCCCTGCACTTACAATTACATACGATAAACGGTTGCAGGAACTGGACATGACTAGTCTAATGAAGAGAAGAACCAGGGCAGTGGTGAAATACAAATTTTTTTTACTACCAGTTCTGTGGGTGTGGCTTGGTGAGTGTGGTGTGGCTTGGTGGGCGTGGCAGGGGAAGGATATTGCAAAATGGGACTCCCCTTGGGGTGCACCCGGAGGCTCCAGTTAGTCCAGAATGCGGCCGCCCGGGGGATTATGGGAGCGACGGGGCGCTCCCATGTGACACCTCTCCTGCGCAAGCTGCTCTGTGGTCTTCCGGGTGCGCTTGAAGGTTTTGGTGACCGCCTTTAAAGCGCTCCATGGCTTAGGGCCGGGGTATCTGCGAGACCGCCTTTTTCTGCCAATAGCCTCCCACCAGCCAGTTCGCTCGCACAGAGACGGCCTTCTCAGGGTGCCATTGCCCAGATAATGTCGGCTGGCGACTCCCAGGGGGAGAGCCTTCTCTGTGGCAGCACCTGCCCTCTGGAACGACCTACCCCCAGAGTTACGCATGATACCAGACCTCTGGACTTTTCGTCAGGCCCTGAAAACGCATTTATTCCACCTAGCCGGGCTGGCTTGATCCCATCCTCTCGGTTTTAATTGAAATTGGTTTTAATTGGGTTGTTTTAAATTGTTGGGCCGAAATTATTTAATGTCTTTTAAATTGTTTTTAAATTTTATATGTTATGTTTTATCTCGGCTGTTCACCGCCCTGAGTCCCGCAGTAGAAGGGCGGTATAAAAAATCCAATAAAAAAAACCCTCCATTCCCACCCCACTCTGGGGCCAGCCAGAGGTGGTATTTGCCAGTTCTCCGAACTACTCAAAATTTCCGCTACCGGTTCTCCAGAACCTGTCAGAACTTGCTGAATTTCACCCCTGGACCAGGGAAGACATGATAGCAGTCTTCCAATATTTGAGGGGTTGTCACAAAGAAGAGGAGGTCAAATTATTTTCCAAAGCACCTGAAGGCCAGACAAGGAATAATGGATGGAAACTGAACAAGGAGAGATTCAAATCTGGAAATGAAGATAAATTTTCTAACAGGAAGAGCAATCAACCCATGGAACAGAAGTTGCCTTCGGAACTTGTGGGAGCTTCATCACTGGAAGCTTTCAAGAAAAGACTGGACGGCCATCTGTCAGAAATGGTGTAGGGCAGTGATGGCTAACCTTTTTGCCGTCGCGTGCCAAAAGCGGGGGGAGCGCGGGGAGGTCACTCATGTGCGTGCCCACACCTATAATTCAATGTCCCGCGCCCCCGCGCCCCCCTCGCTTTTAGCACGTGATGGTACAGTGGGCCTGGTAGGCCCATTTTTCACCCTCCCCAGGCTCCAGAGGCTTTCTAGAAGCCTGGGGAGGGCGAAAATGGCCTCCCCACCCCGCAGAGGCCCTCCAGAGGCTGGAAATAGCCTATTTCCCAACTTCCAGTGGGACCGGAAGGCAAAAAAATCAACTGGCTGGCGCACCCATGTGTGCTAGAGCTGAGCTATGGCAACGCTCGTGTGCCCACTGATATGGCTCCGTGTGCTACCTGTGGCACCCGTGCCATAGATTTGCCATCACGGGTATAGGGTCTCCTGCTTGGGCGGGAGGGGGTTGGACTAGATGACCTACAGGGTCCCTTCCAACTCTGTTCATCTATTAATACCCACTCATTAGGCATTTGGCAACGTGACCACCTTTACGGTTGTTTGGTGCATCAAATGTCACCTGACCATGTTTTATGACAGTTTTGCCAAAAAAAAAAAAACCCCTACCAGCAATTACTTCTGGATTTTGGCAAAATTGCTCAGAGTCAACAGTAAGTTTGCACTTACGTCCTCAGCATTCGTGCCACAAAAAACACATTGTAAAATCGAACCTGTTTTACAACCGTCATGACATTCAGCTGTAAAAAGGTAGGCTCTATTACGGTCATGTCTCAAGAGGCACTCTGCCCCCACCCTCACAGCCCATTTTCGCTCCCAGGAGGCTGCAGAGAGGCCTCCTAGACCCAAAATTGGGCACAAGAGCCCCCCCCCCAGCCCATTTTTGCTCCCAGGAGGCTGCAGGGAGACCTAATACACTCAAAACGGGCCTGGGGGGGTGCATCCCCCCCTGCTATGTTTTTGCTCCCAGGGGGGTGCAGGAGGCCGAGTGCTGCCTGTAACACTCCCTGGTCACACCCACCATGGCCACGCCCATCCAGCCAGTCATTAGGGCAGAGAACCGGTTGTTAAATTATTTGAATCCCACTACTGGGCTACATATATATTTGTTTGGATATCATAGTGTATGGCTTAGCTTGGGGTGTCAAACCCAAGGCCTGGGGGCTGGATCTGGCCCCCGCGGGGCCTTCCCTGGAAACAGCAAAGGACCGGCCTCTGCCAGCAAAAACAGAGCTCGGGAGGGCTGCGCGCGGCCTTCCAACCTCCATTTTCTGTGGTAGAGAATTGCAAGAGGCCGTCCCAGATGCAAACGGAGCTCGGAAATCTGTTTTTGCTGGCAAAGCGCTCGGGCCACTACAGATGCCCATGACACGAGTGATGTCGAGCTGGCCATGTCCCCCTGGACCCACAAAGTGAAACACAACCCTGATGCGGCCTTCAATGAAATCGAGTTTGACACACCCCTGGCATAGCTACTCAACAATTCATTCAAGTAAAGTAGAGTGAATCAAGCATTGTTGCCTAATCGTTGCAATTTCTCCACCCTTCTAGGAGTTGCCCCATTCAGCGGTGCCACCACTGGGACAGGCGGGAGAATCCGGGATGTGCAGTGCACAGGACGGGGGGCTCATGTGATCGCTGGAACTGCCGGATACAGCTTTGGCAATCTACACATTCCAGGTGAGCGTGCTTTCTTCAAGAAGCAACTGGACTCTCTTTGTTTTTCCTTGAAGACATTTCACTTCTCATCTAAGAAGTTTCTTCTGTTCTGACTGCATGGTGGGGAATGGAAAAGCTTATATTCCCTGCAGTCATCTGGTTGTTAGCACTCTTTCTGAGAGCCGTTGAGGCCACTTGGAGGCCACTCAAGGACTCTCAGAAAGAGTGCTAACAACCAGATGACTGCAAGGAATATAAAAGAAGATGCAAAATAAGCATGTTACTTATCGTGTTTTCCTGAAAATATGACCTACCCTGAAAGTAAAGCCTACCTTGATTTTTATATGTGCGCCTAATATAAGCCCTACTGTTGTGGCCCGTACGTGGCCTGTGCGGCCGGTGGCTGATTCGGAAAACAAGGAGGTTGGTGTGCTGTTGCGCCAGCAGCCTGTGCAGCTAGCACTCGAGTCGGGCAACGAGGCTGGAGAAGATGTGGTGCCAGAGGCAGGGATTCAACCAAGGCCTCCAGAACCTCCAGAAGCTCCTTTAAGTGAAGAGGACGAAGAGGAGGAGCCTCTTCTCGATGCATGGGCACGCAGAGCTGCCAAAAGACAGGAGTGGCTCCTCAGGAGGAGGTCTCCTCGAGAGTAAGGCTTGGGGCTAATTGGCCACTTCCTTAGCCTATTTAAGGAGGAACGCCAACTGAAGCAATTTGCAGGGAACAACTTTTCACTCTCCTTCGTGCCTTGATCTTAGTTCTTTGCAAATTGCTTCTGGGCTTTCTGCCAATCATAGTAAGATTAACATTATTTTTTCTTTGGATTTTTGTAGGCTGTTAAGAAAGTTAATTAACAGCCTTTGTTTGGAAAAAAGAATTTAGTAAACTAAGGTTTGTACAGACTTCGTGTGTGCTGCGTTCTTTTGGGTCCATAGCTGGGGCAGAATACCTACCCCAAAAATAAGCCCTAGTGAAGATCCTGCCCACTCCGGGGTGCATGGGGTGGAGCCAGGTGCACAGGTAAAAATCAAGCTAGGGTGGGGATGGAGAGGTGGAGCTGCCCTACTTACCAGGCCTCGTACACCCCGACACCTGCCTCACCTTGCCGGCCCACTTCTTTTGCGGCTGCTTGCTTCTGCTTGCGCACATTGCCCCCGGCCTCCGTTTCACTGTCAGAGGCCTTCAAGAAAGGCCTCTGCAGCCGAGAAACGGGCTCCAGTGATGTGTGCATCACCCCTGGCCTCCGTTTTGCCGTCAGAGGCCTTCAGGAAAGGCAAAACGGAGGCCGGAGGCAACAAGTACGAGCTGTGGCAAGCGGCCGCAGAAGAAGTGGGCCGGTAGCGGGCTCCTGCTGGGTGGGGCTGTCAGTGCCGCTGCCATGAGTTGAATCAGTGGAGGACATCCCCCGAAAATAAGACCTGGTGCCTTTTTTTGGTGGGAAAAAAACCGACATAAGACCGGGTCTTATTTTCATGAAAACAGAGTAGCTGTGGGAAAAAAACCCTCTCTTTTGTATTCTTCCTTACAGGATACTCGTTACCTTGGGAAGATTCGTCTTTCATATACCCCGATAATTTTGCACGGCCTGTGGAAGTGGCCATTGGTGCCAGCGACGGAGCATCAGACTATGGCAACAAATTTGGAGAACCTGTGCTGGCAGGTGAGCTTGCTGGCGGTGTGCTCTTGAGATCCAGCCGGTGGTGTGCTTGAAGTTGTGGTTTGTTTTGTGGAAAGATGCTGATTACAGAAGCATGGGAAGGGGCAGAGGAAGTAAAACAGTGTTTATCAACTTTGGCGGCTTGAAGATTGTGTGGACTTCAACTCCCACAATTCCCCAGCCGGCTGGCTGGGGAATTCTGGGAGTTGAAGTCCACGCATCTTGAAGCTTGGGTTCCTGGGAATTCTGGGAGTTGAAGACCACACATCTTCAAGCCACCAAGACTGGGTTGGCTGGGGAATTCTGGGAGTTGAAATCCATGCAACTTCAAGCCACCAAGATTGAGTTGCTAGGAATTCTGGGAGATGAGGTCCATGCATCTTCAAGCCACCAAGATTGGGCTGGCTGGGGAATTCTGGGAGTTGAAGTCCATGAATCATCAAGCTTGGGTTCCTGGGAATTCTGGGAGTTGAAGTCCACACATCTTGAAGCCACCAAGCTTGGGTTGCTAGGAATCCTGGGAGTTGAAGTCCACACATCTTCAAGCCACCAAGCTTGGGCTGGCTGGGGAATTCTGGAAGTTGAAGTCCATACATCTTGAAGCCACCAAGATTGGGTTGCTAGGAATTCTGGGAGTTGAAGTCCATGCATCTTCAAGTCACCAAACTTGGGCTGGCTGGGGAATTCTGGGAGTTGAAGTCCACATATCTTGAAGCTTGGATTGCTGAGAATTCTGGGAGTTGAAGTTCATATATCTTGAAGCCACCAAGATTTGGTTGCTAGGAATTCTGGGAGTTGAAGTCCCTGTATCTTCCAGCCACCAAGATTGGGCTGGCTGGGGAATTCTGGGAGTTGAAGTCCACACATCTTCAAACCACCAACGCTATAAACTGTAGGGATGTGCAAGATTGCGTGGGAAAGGGCCATTGTTTAAATTCACCCGTCTCTCTTGGTGTAGGGTTCGCACGTTCTTTCGGGATGCGCCTGGGGGACGGAGACCGGCACGAATGGATCAAGCCCATCATGTTCAGCGGAGGCATTGGAGCAATTGAAGACATACATGTCCGTAAGGAAACTCCCCAGCCAGGTAAGAATTCTTCAGGATTGTAGCGTATTGTATCCAGTGGTGAAATCCAAATTTTTTTACTACCGGTTCTGTGGGTGTGGCTTGGTGGGCATGGCAGGGGAAGGATACTGCAAAATCTCCATTCCCATCCCACTCCTGGGGGGAAGGATACTGCAAAATCCCCATTACCACCCCATTCCTGGGGGAAGGATACTACAAAATCCCCATTCCCACCCTAGTCTGGGGCCAGCCAGAGGTGGTATTTGCTGGTTCTCCGAACTACTCAAAATTTTTACTACCGGTTCTCCAGAACTGTTGTGGCCCGTACGCAGCCTGTGCAGCTAGTAGCTGATTCAGACAGCGAGGAGGCTGGTGTGGTGCTGCGCCAGCAGCCTGTGCAGCTGGCACTCGAGTCAGACAATGAGGAGGCTGGAGAAGATGTAGTGCCAGAGGTGGGGATTCAGCCAGGGACTTCAAAACCTCCAGAAAGTCCCTTAAGTGAAGAGGATGAAGAGGAGGAGCCTCTTCTCGATGCACGGGCGCGCAGAGCTGCCAAAAGGCAGGAGTGGCTCCTCAGAAGGAGGTCTCCTTGAGAGTAAGGTTTGGGGCTAATTGGACACTCCCTTAGCCTATTTAAGGAAGAACGCCGACTGAAGCAATTTGCAGGGAACAACTTAGTTCACATACTTTCGTACCTTGATCTTAGTTCTTTGCAAATTGCTTCTGGGCTTTCTGCCAACCATAGTAAGATTAAGATTATTTATTCTTTGGATTCTTGCAGGCTGTTAGAAAAAACTTTTTTTATTTTAGTAAACTAAGGTTGCACAGACTTTGTGTGTGCTGCGTTCGTTGGGGTCCGTAGCTGGGGCAGAACAAGAACCTGTCAGAAGCTGCTGGATTTCACCCCTGATTGTATCCCAAATCTACAGGTCGTTCTCAATTTACAACACTTCATTTCATGACAGTTCAAACCGTCAAACTTTCACAGTTAAAACATTATCACAGTTAACAATGGCACTGAAAAAAAAGTGACAAGATTATTTCATTTCAGCATCTCATGGTCATGTGATCGAGATTCAAACCCTTGACAACTGATTCCTGTTTATGACGGTTGTAGTGTCTCGGGAGTCACGTAAAATTTATTTTTTGTAAATTTCTGACAAGTAAAGTCAACGGGGAAGCCAGATTCACTTAATAGCCATGTTACTAACTTAACAACTTCAAGGGTTCATTTAGCAACGGTGGCAAGGAATGAGGTGAAACTCACTTGACAGATGTCTCACTTGGCGACAGAAATGTTGGGCTCAGTTGTGGTTGTAAGTTGAGGACTATCTATATTCCAGCCAGCGGCAACCTCAAGCTGAATTCAGTCTCCATGTCCGAAATTTCACTTTGTGGTTTTCGTCTTTTTTCCCCCAGGGATGGATGTGGTGAAGGTTGGAGGGCCCGTCTACCGAATTGGGGTCGGAGGTGGAGCTGCGTCTTCCATCCAGGTAAACTGAGGAACTTTTCTTCTTGTAATGACCTGGGGAAAGGCACAGAGATAATTTCCAGGCAGCTGGCAGTTCAAATTGCCCCTTTATTGCTCCAAATTTCCCCAAGCGCCCCCACGTTTCTGGCAAGTCCCAGAACAAAGTGATGACACACACACACACACACACACACACACACCTCAAGCAGCCTCTGGCTGCAAATAGTCCAAGCCAACACTGTGAGCACCACGTCTGCAAAGCAAGAAATCCAGAAAGAATGCAAGGAATCCAGGAAAGTTCAAACGTTGGCGCTTAACACTCCAGGAATTCAGCGTTTGTTCCTGACAAATGCCCCTCCCCACAGCGTCTCCTTAAGGCTCAGTCCCCAGGTGTGTCTTGTGAAGAGGGAAGGGGCGCTCTCCTCCCGAATAGTCGGGTGAGTCTGCGCTGTTCTCGCCTTCTCTCCACTCTCTGTGCTCGAGGATCAGGAGGGGGTGGTCCTTGCTCATCGCCTGAGCTCTGTCTCTCATGTTCACTGCTTAGCCTCTCCTGGTCATCCTGACCTCACTTCCTTCCTACCTACAAGCCAATCCTGAAAGGCCCTGGCCTGACTGGGCCTGCCCCTCCCCATTTTCCTCCCAAGCTAACGAAGCCACTCCTTCGATGGGGGCATGACACTCTCTAGTCTAGATTTCTTTCAACACCTTTGATTTAAGAAAGCAGGGGCAGGAAGTAGATGCTAGCTACCATTCTTCTACTTCTGGACTGGTGGTGTCAAAGCTACAGTAGTCTTCCCTCACTACATGCCCTGCTTAACAACTGTTCAAAGTTACGACCTGTGAAAAAAATTGCTTGTTTTGTGACCAATCCTCATAGCAGCAATCCCTTTGGTTATCTGATCACCATTTGTAGACTTTACAACTCGCTTCTGGCAAGCGAGTCAGCAGTAAAATCGCAAATTGCTGTCACGTGACATCTCGTTGAATCATCACGGTGACAGAAGGGGAAGGGATACCCTAAGCTGCTGCGGTCACATTGTGACTCACTAAACGACGGCAGTGATTCCCTGCTGAAGGGCAAGTGTCCTTATAAGCCTGCTGAGATCATGCGATGTCTCACTTAATGCCTGGTGATTTGCTTAATGACAGAAGGGAAAGGGAATTCATAAACCCATCATGGTCACATGATGCCTGGCTTAACAACAGCAGAACTCGGGCGAACGGGGAGCAACCCACCACTAGTATATAGTCTTTGTAGATAAAACCATTATTTAGATACAAACCTCTTGTTTACTGTATTTGCTTCTGGGTTGTCTCACATAGTCACACTGTGCGCACTCTGACTGGATAGTATAAATCTTTCCATTCCCCACCATCCTGTCAGAGCTGAAGAAGTTTCTTGGATGAAAAGCAGAAGGTTTTCAAAGGAAAACCAGATAGTCCAGTTTGCCTCTGAAAAAAAAACCACCTTTGGGATAAGTGAGAACTACCTGTATTCTTCCTGTTGTGGCCCAACTCCCACCTGCCAACCTCTCATGTGCCCATTTAGGTGCAGGGCGACAATGCCAGTGAGCTGGATTTTGGAGCCGTGCAACGCGGTGATGCCGAGATGGAACAGAAGATGAACCGGGTGCTTCGGGGATGTGTAGAGAGCGGAGAGAACAATCCCATCTGCAGTTTGCATGACCAGGGTGCCGGAGGCAATGGTGAGCATGGGAGAAGGGAGGATTTTTGGGGTGTCCAAGTTGTCGCAAACCATGGCTTCGCTTAATTACTGCATTTGCTTTACGACCGCTGCAAAGAAATATCATGTCTTAGGGTCCATTATGGTCATAACTCGAGGACTACCTGTAAGGGCCAAACCACAGAAGTATTTACTTACTTATTTAGAAAATTATGTATTTATTTTAGAAATTTATGTACATTTATTTTAGAAATTAATTTATTTATTTAGAAATTTAGTTATTTAGAAATTTCTAAATAAATAAATTAATTTCTAAAATAAATGTACATAAAT